>JAODAL010013625.1:0-90535 GCA_025379985.1 Phyllomedusa bahiana | reverse complement strand
CAGTCTTGTCTTTTTATTTTTTATGCCATAGGGGGCTTTTAAAAAGAAAATTTGTAACAGGGGAATATTTAGGAATCAGTCCAGTTCTGACATGGCTTTGAGGTGCCTGTATGTTAGAGACCCCCATTAGCAACTGCATCTAAAAAAAAACTTAAAGCATTCAAAACAACATTTAGGAAGTTTATTAATCATCTAGGTGTTCCACAGAAATTAAAGCAAAGTGGAGGTGAAATTTCTAAACTTTTGTTTCAGATTTTCAATTTTTTAAACTTTATTCACGGAAACCAGAGATTTTATGGGGGATAACAATTTCAATTTTGATTCTATCAGAGATATCCATATGTGCCCTACTAAACTATTGACTCAAACCAAAAGCCTCATAATAGAAGGATAAACTACTGAATTTTAGGGTCTCATTTTCATTAGGGAAATTGTGCACACCCTGAGGTGCTAAAACGTAAAGGGAATGTGTAATCAAAAATGACTTATAGTTTAACTAACGTTTTGTGTTAAACACATTTTTTAAGAATTTTTGGTTATATATTTTTTTAATTTTCCATATCACTTTCAATATTTTTTAATAGTTCTTAAGCCTGCAGTTTTATTTGGGGCCACAAAGCCTAATAATAGTCAACTTTTCCTGTTCTGTAGAAAAAATTTCTCATTGTCGCTCATTATCACAAAAAAGAGGGTAAAACGAAAGGAACACCAAGTGAATAGAAAACACAGGATCCCCATAAAAGGGAGATATCATAGTTCACCCTTTCACCTCCCGCACATTGACTTCTTCAGAGGTCATAAAGCATGACTAAAAATCTCCTATATAATCAATGGGAGGGGAGTCAGCCCTCAAGTCCCCCATGTGCACAAGCTCTGAAAACCACCCCTCTGCTGTTAAAAAATGCAAAAAAAGGGCCTATGGTCAATGTAAAAACTGCAAGTTTTAAGAATTATTAAAAATAATTTAAAAATGAAAATAAAAATTTAAATAAAAAACAACAAAAAATTCCTAAAATATTGTTTAACATAAAAACGTGAATTAAACAATGAGACACATTCCCTTTAATAATAATCCCTTATTTTGCAAACTTCATTCCTTGAGGGATATTTTCAGGAATGTAGTGAGTATATAGGCCCCACAGATATTTTTTAACATTAGGCCGTGAAAATTAAAAATGTTATTTATTTCCACTAATTTACAGTTTTAGCTAAAAAAAATTTTATTTTCACGAGGAATCCTGGGAAAGAAAGCATCCCAAAATTTGCAACTCAATTTCTTCCAAGTTCGGCAATCCCCTATATGAGGGTTTAAACTGCTGTTTGGGTGCATGGCAGGATGTACAAGGGGTAAAGCGCTATTTGGCTTTTGACTTTAATGGGTACAAAGTCCCAAAGTACCTGAACAGGTGAAACCTTCCACAAGTCATCCCATTTTGGAATCAGCTCCCCTCAGATAATTCAACTAGGGGTGTGTAATGCATTATGGGCCCACAGGTGTTTCACAGATGTTGTTTTTTTTCCATTGGGCCATGAAAATGAAAAATAAAATAGCAATTCTGCCATTTTAAATTTTTTTTTGGATTTAATTTTTACAGCGTTAGCCATGCAGCATAAATGACAAGATAACTTTACTCTGCAGGTCAGTACAATTACAACAATATCAATGTTATATAGATTTTATGTTTTACTGCTTTTGTACAATAAAAAAGCTTTTATAAAAAAAAAAAAAAATGTGCACTGCCTGCAATAATCTGACCTTTTTATTTTTATTTATATATGGAGTTGATTAAGAGCTTGTCTTTTGCAGGATAAGTTGATGTTTTCATTGGTACCATTGTGGGGTTCATATGAGACTTAGATAATTTTTCTCAAGGTTTTTGGGAGGAAGGATGACAAAATACAAAAATCTGGTAATATTTTTAATTTAAATTTTTACAGCAGTCATACATGTGGTATAAATGGCTTGTTAACTTACAAGGTCAATACGATTACAGCGATACCAAGTTTAGATATTTTTATCTCTTAGATATTTAGATATTTTTATACCATTTTTACACAAAAAACACTTTTAGTTAAAAAAGAAAACATTTTTGTATCGCGATATTCCGAGAGCCTTTTTTATTTTTCTGTATACGTAGCTATGTAGGGTATTTTTTTTGCAGCCTGAGTTGAATTTTATTGGTACCAACTTGGGGGTCACATGATTTTTGATCATCTTTTAATCCTTTCACCATGCAATTGTTATTAATATTATTATTATTTATTTTAAAGCGCCATTGATTCCAGGGCACTGTACATTCAAAGGGGAGTTACATACATAACATGTCAAACAAGTACAATGATAACGATGATTGACTTACAGCTGTCACAGAGGGAGAGAAGGGGCCCCGCCCGTTACAAAATAAATGAGGGGGAAAAGACAGAAGGTGAGGGGCAGACATTTTTGGGGTACAAATGGGACAGGGTTAATGTAGGTTTTAAGGGAATACTGAAAATGGGTTTCAGGGTTTTTTTTGAAGGGTGAAGGGGGAGGGGAATCTGATATGTTAGGGATGATTCCCGGAATAGGGGACATGACATGTTAGGCTATGTTCACACGGCTAATTTGGGGGACGTAAAATTTCGCCCCGCAATTACCCGTGGGACGGGGGGGGGGGGGGACCGGGGGGAAATAAGCAGGGGGGGGCATTCGCCGGCCCAAGGGGCTTCACTGCTAGCGGGCTATACCCGCAGAAATGACATGTCAATAGTCTCCCACAACCGGAGGATTCGCGGTGCGGCAGAGGAGACGTAATCCATAGTTTCTCTATGGAACTGTGAATTACCGTAAGTGAATGGAGACATGTGTGTAGTCGGCCGCTGTAATTGGGCACATTACTTGGTTCGCGTAATTACGGATCCGAATAGGCCCATTTTAAGCCGTGTGAACATGGCCTTAGTCTTACTCTCCTGGGTGACACAATTACAGTGATACCTATTTGATAGAGTTTTTTATGTTGTAGCACTTTAAAAAAAAGCATGTTCATTGTGTGAAACAATGTTTATGCATCATTACCTTCTTATAGCCATAACCTTTTCATTTCTCTATATAAGGAGCTTTGTAAGGGTTTATTTTTGTAGGAGAAACTGACATTTTCATTGGTGCCAAATTGAGATTTATATAATATTTTGATCACTTTTTATTCTGTTTTATGGCTAGCAGGATGAACAAAAATCGCAATCCTGCCATTGTTTTTTTGTTTTGCTTTTCTATGGCATTCATTGTGCAGATTAAATAACATGACCAAACTCAGTGATTTAGGAGATTACTGTACTGCTGTGTACTGTAGCTGGTAATCACTATGCCTCCTGGGCACGGACGGGCATGGTGACGTCAGAGACAACTTGGAAGCCTTTGTTAGGCTTCCAAGTCATCATAAAAGTCATTGGAACTCTGCGATCATGTTGCTGGGGTGCCGATGCAGACAGAGGGAGCTCACTGCCTTTGTCTTTCCTTTAGCTTGTGGTCGCAATTGACTGTGGCATTTAAGCGGTTAATCGACTGTTACCGGAGTAAACTCCAGTGGCAGCTAATGCTGAAGGACATCAGCTGTAATACATAGCTGGTTTCCCGCAGCGATCTCAAAGGCTCTTTTTTAGAGCCCACGCGATCGCCTTGCCGTAAATATATGGCAATTTGTGAGAACTCCTTCGCGACATGATGTAAACTTTCATCAAATGTTGGGAAAGGGTTAATCATACAAACAAAACGTTACTGGCAAATCTGATTCATATTTAGCAGAATATCCTCATTTGATTAAAGAATATTTTTATATAAAGCACATGATCCTGTTGCTAAACTTCTCTTAAAGAAATCAACATGTCCATCTACTTGCTTGTGGTTACAGCAACATCATATACACTGTAAATCACAAACTTAAAATTGCAAAATACACTTAACTTTGTAGAACTGAATCTAGATAGTCTAAGGATTTATTCCAGCATCCCTCAACAAATGTATTTTCTTTATATCAAAGGACATCATGTCTGACATAGAGAGCTAGTACTCCTGAAGGCTTATTATCACATGTACTCAGCCCCTCAAAGGTATTGCCGGATGTCTTTACTCTGAAACAAATAAAAGGCATTCAAGAAGGATGGTTTTGTTGTGGAAAACTGTATGTTCAGTTTAGGTGTACTTTAGTTTATTTTTACTACAACCTGTTAGGTTCTGGCAGGATTTGCTGGTATACATCTAAAAACAGGTCTATAATAGCTATCAACTTCCTTGTGAAATTATATGCATGAAAGATTTTACCTCCATCTCTGGCTCTGTTTACACTAGTGTCTAAGTACAGTGACAAGCAAAATGGTAACAATGTTTTGAACTTTTGACTTTCAGGCTCCATATCTCACCATCCACTACATCTTTGAACGTGAGACTACCATCGTTTTATAGACAATCATCTTGCCTATCTCACACATGAATTTGGCTTGCAACTATTTAGCATATGCTTAGTTATGCAGATTATTGTCATGTAACTGCATTGTTACTGTTTTGCTCCTAAAAATCAAAATTTTAAGTTTTATTTTGTTAGTATTTCATAAATCCACTGATCCAAGCTTGTCTTAACCCAGGTCTGTTCTACACATTTCCAATGTCGATGCATACTAATCGACTCACTTCGGTATAAATACATCTTTTCTTCAACTCTACCCACAAGTGTTACTGAGCCATTTCTTCGCCAATCTTGACATATGCTTAGGGTCGTTGTCCTGCAAAAACACTATGGCGACATGTATGATCTACAGGCAAACAGGCCAGTTCTAAATAGCTTTAAAACAGTGTAGAATACGCCACAATGTATGAACCTGTTCTACTGCAAGTCATAGATTTGGCGCATTCTAGTTCCACTACAAAAACTCAGGCTCAGATAGACCACTTTTAACTTGGTGCATGAAGGCAAAACGAAACAAAAATTGGGCTCACCCTTGTTGCGATTGCTGATACACCTGGTTTCCTCTAATGATCCTTTATATTCCTTGCTGCATGGACAATTCATTCATGGCTTCTGGACTGAAATGGAAAGTAGCCTCAAAGGGGCTATCCTGTCCTTGTGGGGGTTCAAATTATCTTAAAAAAAAACAAAGATGTCCAAGAAAACACATCAAAACTCCTTGCTGCTATGAAAATGCTTCGGATTTTATTCACAAAATGGGGTTTTTTTTATACCTTTTGCAAATTAGTAGAAAGGAGAACCCAATGTAGCGGGCTGTGAGGGTCTATTGGCACTCCTTATCTAGGGACCACTCCTCACACAGGAAATTGTCTGAACACAGGAGTAACTTCTGCTGGGCCCATTTTGGTTTACCGCGTCTATACAAACTGCTACGGGGGGGCTTTTTTATTTAACACATTTAAAGACAAAAGTATCCCACAGCTTTTAAGTGTTTAAGGGTATGTGCCTATTTTATATATAGTATTAAAATTTGTGAGGATATAATAATAATACATTAAAAATAGAGACCAAAAGGATCCAATTTAAAAAATTTTGCCCCCATCCACAACGGGGGACCAATAAGTATTCCAAATGAAATTGTAGAATTCCACAGATAGTAAAAAAGGGTCTTTACTTTTTAAAACAATACAAAGCAAAATTAACAGGGCAATCCCGTTTTCTGCGTTTCGGGACAAAAAAAACGTTCCTTCACACTATAAAAGTCTACATGCCATTTTTTAAAAGGAAAAGGGTGGACCATAAAATTGATATTTTTATTCACTTCCAAAAAACCCCCCCAATTTCATCTAACTATAAAAAATAATTTAAAAACAAAAAACACATTAGCCCTAACCTTTCCTAAACACAATGTAATATATTACCTAATAAATATATAGGAGATCATTACGATAATTTAACCCCGCTGGTGCTCTAGTTTCTAGCTCTAGTTTCTAGCAATTAGTGCGGAGACGCACTAATTGCTGCCAATCTCCGCCTCTTACTGGGCATTCTACTTTTTCTATAGCAAAGTAACGAAAGCTCTCTAAGGATCCTGCCTGCCCTTCCAAAAATTGTCTTACTGCTCCCGATTGATAAATCCATTCTTTTTGAACACCTGCTGTATGTTCAGATATCCTTGTTTTTAATTTTCTTATGCTTCTTCCTACATATAATTCGTTCTCAAATTTCAGGTATCACACACTACATGTGCATATCACAAATTTAAGAATTCTTATTTTGTATTTTTTTTTTGAAATTTTATTTAATTTTTTTATTTTCGTTACCCCCCCTACTTGTTCTTTTATAACACATCGGTAAACTAAGAGTGTTATAAATTTGATTTTGGCCCATTTTTTCTTTTTTAAATTGCATTTGAAAAACCCCTAAACGTTTTTCTCGCTCTCCCCTTGGTCCAAAAACCGACCTCTTTTTAACTTGGCCAATCAAAACAGAGTAGCTCTGCATTTTTTTTCCCCATAGAACTCAGAGAAGGAGCTCACCCGCTGATTGGGTAAAAACAGGACGAGCCCCTTTTCCCCCCCCAAACCCAAACACATACGAATATTTCCCATAGACAGTAATAACTTTTAGGGGGCCCTTCTACGCCCCTTCTTTTTCCCTTTAAAATAAAGCACACATATGATTGGGGGTTCATACTGCCGCCTGGGCTCAACCAACCCTCTTTTCTGCCTTTTTTTCTGTATTTTGAACTGTCCCACCTTTCCTGGTTGGGCCATACTTTCCATAGCTTATAATGTCACGTCGCCCTTTTCTGGGGTTGGGGTATTTTTGCCGACCAATGAGAAAGCTTACAAAATTGAATTTTCTTATTTCCCCCCAATTTCCCAAAATCCTAATTCCTGATTTGCGCCTTTCAATTTTTGGAAATGATTTTTTTTATTTATTTTTTTTTTAGAAGGTTTGAGCTTTTTTTCTGATAATGTTTTACACCTAGTAAAAGCGATTTTTTTGGAATCATACTCCATGTTTCATGGAGCTGAGAGCCGATATTTCTTTTGCGATCTTCTATATGTTTCCTCTCATGTTACGTTCTCGCTTCAATTCGCCTCTGCCGGCTCATTTAGACCAGAATTAACTAGGTCTGCCTGTCGGAGCTGGCGAGCGCTGCAATGCGCCGCACTTTTCCGACCCGCGATCATACATGCCTTGGAGTTTTCGAAAGTCCCAGAACGCCCACACCGCGCCCATTACACGCACCTGTTAGGCGCAGCCGAAAGTGGCGAAGGCTGCGCCTAACATCGCATCCCTGCGTCCGACAGAGGATTCGGATTGGTGAGCCGCAGTTTTCGCCAGAAAACAGGCACAACTCCCGATCATACATGTCGCCCTAAGTGATTGCTGGTGCACGTTACCAAGAATATTGTGTCGTTTCACTCATCTCTTGAAAGGTGTTGGCATTGTGTATGTTCCTGGGGGTGTAGACTGTTTGGGGGTATATGTTGTGTTCAATGTGTGTAAGGACTGCAAGCTGTGGTGTAAGTCGCAACAGGAAGCGGAGTCTAAGGGGCCATTGGCTTTCGACAGAACCTGCTGCATTATTCTATGACAGCTCTGAGGCCAGAGTGCGGAATCAGATGCCGTATTCCCCAACAGTGGAGTCGCATTGACACAGGTTTGACATTGCAGTTTTAGCAGAAGACACACGTGCGGGTTCCTCAAAGACACTGAGAAACTCAGCCGGGAACAAATGAAGATTAGATATGATCGGATCGTCCCTGTCCCTGAGTGGAGTGGTCGATGTCAGGGCTGTTCTGGAGGGGAGTCTAACCATGAAAGTCACCTTGGACCGTTTCGCCAATACCCAACTGATTCGCCATTCGTTCCACGTGCATGGTGCACTGTGATGCATCCCCTGCAGACTTTAGGGTTCCCATCAAATATCGACAGCATCGAAAGTCGCAGCTTATGACCAATGGATGGTACTGGAGCCACAGGTGGTGGTTGCTACTGCTGAGCTGCTGTATTATGGCGGTCAGCTGTTGCACATGTTGGGGACTGCTGGGTAATCTGTTGTGATGGCTGGGTGACCACCCTGGAGACATCCGGCTCCTTGTCAGGATCCGTGGCTGGATATTGCTGTCAGGACCACTGTTAGTGAATCTACTGAGCCACCGCAAGCTGTGGTATAAGCCGCACCAGTGAGCAGAGTCTAAGGGTCTATTGGTTTTCACCAGAGCTCACTGCAAGGCAGGATGGGCTTACTACGACAGATGAACTCTGGTTGCCACCCCTGGCGCAACTTGCGTATGGTGGCAGCCGAGCTGTAATGCAGTACAGAATCGGTGAGAAGGATTGTATTCAGGGACCGGCAGAAAATTCTGGCCAGGCAGCAAGAATCTTAGCCAAGGCACGGAGGCAAGAAAGTCTGGTACATCGTAAAGGCAAGACACTAGGGGAATGCTTTCTCAACAGGCAAAGAGCACTAAAGATCCAGCAGGGAGGTCAGGGGAATGCTGGATAACATATAGGATCAGCGCCCAGCAATTACCCAGTGGCCGGCACAGACAGCACAGGAAGTTAGGAGAGGTGAGGTGGAGGAGAGGAGGCACCGACTCCGAGTGAGCCCACGTCCCGACATGCAGGTCGCAGATCCACTCGCCGGGGCATCGAAGGAGCTGGGGGTACAGCTGTGCCCGCGACCTGACGTGTTGGTTATTGGAGCACCCGTAACAATATGTAGCCTGAGTGAGGGGCAATGGTGTGACTGAGCTAGGGAGTAGTGTACTCTGGTTACCCCCACATCGAGCAGAAAAAGGTGGGGTCTGTGTGAGTGTCTAAGACAGATTGTGTGGTTTCTCTTCTCCTTGACATAATCTGGGTTGGCAGTGGGATCTAATTCCCTTCCCCCCTTCTGGTGTGCCCCTATGCCCTTTATGTCCTCATTCATCCTCTTAATCTATGGCAGTATATAAATGAGACTTAAGAAATGTAATAAATGGAGAAAGACAAAGAGCTTGAGTCTAGTTAATAGTTACATAGTTAGTACACTTAAAAAAAGACATATGTCCATCAAGTTCAAACAAGGGTGGGGAAAATGTGGATGAAGGGAGAGAGATAAGGGGTGACATGTATGATCGGGATTTGCGCCTGATTTCAGGCGTATCTCACCGTATCTGCATCTCACCGTGCCGACTCCACTGTCGGACGCTCAAATGCGATGTTAGGTGCAACCTTCGCCACTTTTGTATGTGCCTAACATAATGGGGCGTGCTGTGGTCGTTCTGGGGCTGGACGCACCAGAATCGAAATCACAGACGCATGTATGAATGCCGGTCGGCAAAGTGAGGCGCATTACAGCTCCGACAGGCAGACCTAGTTCAATATGGTCTACCTGACTCGGAGGAGGCGCAGTGAAGCTAGAACTTATTGTAATGGGGCAATACAATACAGTTACAACAGTACAATAATAAAAAAGAGTTGTCTATAAAATTAATGAATGAATAAAGATAAATATCAAAGTTGAATAAACTCAATTTCAATGTATAGAAAAAGTTGATCATTTAAAATGAAAGCAAGTATTTATAAGATCTCAAAAGAAATATTAGCTCTAAAAGGTCTTAAAAAAGGGAGAGAATTAAACTAATTTTACATTAAATAAGCCAATGCTGATGTTGTACTGATGTTAATTTTTATCCTTTTTTAAATCAAAAATTAAGATGTATTTTTTCTTCTTTCACCTTTTATTCTATTTAGTATCTACAGCAAGAACCAGCACAGCACAGTTCTTGCTGGGACCTGTGGTCTTCCAAGCAGGATTTCTATGTTCCCAGGGCTAAGTTCTGGTCATATTTATGTCCGCAAATACATCACCAACTCAGCCTAAAATAATGAACAAGTAGCTTAGAATGGCTACCAATGGGAAATCCGGACGTATCCTTATCTATCCTTAGCTAACTAAGGAGGGGCAATTATATACCTACCTAATTAAGGAGGGGACTTATATACCTACCTAACTATGGAGTGGAATTATAAACCTACCTAACTATGGTGGGAACTTATATACATACCTAACTAAGAAGGGGACCTATTTACATGGATACCCAAGGAAGGGACCTATCTAAAGAGGTGACTTATATACCTACCTACTGAGGAAGCATATATAACTACCTATTGACCATGGGGGCCATGTATATATTAAATATAAACACTACAAAAATTATGACAGTACTAAACTCTATTTCCTGCACCCCCTAAAGGTCATGGATGTGGCTGATCTTCTGGAGGTGCAGGTAATGGAGTTCAGGCTGCACAATATGATGATGGTGGTACGGGCCACAGGTGCAGCACAACCTCCAGGGGGTTGGTCCTCTTTTTTTCCCCAGGAAATTGTGCCTGTAAGCTGTGGCTCGTACCACCCCTTCCTGCAAAATACAGCCCCCCGCCTATCGTCCCATAACCCTCCACCTCCTCCTTCAATGAGGAGTTTGTAATGAAATACAGAACGGGTAAGGATTTGCAGGAAAAGTGAAGATTCTAAGATGTATGTGTAGTAAATTCTGCAGAAAAGAGTCGTGGCTTGGAGAAGTCATCATGGTCGCCTGGGCCAAAAGAAACA
Organism: Phyllomedusa bahiana; assembly: GCA_025379985.1. Lineage (NCBI taxonomy): Eukaryota > Metazoa > Chordata > Amphibia > Anura > Hylidae > Phyllomedusa > Phyllomedusa bahiana. The sequence goes on along the minus strand of JAODAL010013625.1, from coordinate 79,981 downwards.
AAACAAAGGAAGACGACCACTCTGAAAGGAGAAAACGACCTCTCCAATCAGAAAAGACGTCACCTGTGAGTCACCGGCTGTAACTGCACTATAATTACTTCTATGTCTGCAGGGCCTGTGTACAACTGGTAGTCACTATGTGGTGCTGCCATGTGGTCATGGTCTGGCAGTATTATTTAGGTAGTGTTAGAATTGGAGTTGATAAACTTGTTATTGTGGTGTTTGTTTACTAACAGTATGACGGTAATATGTGTGGTGTATCTGCTCGATGTATAGGTGTATTATCTGGTGACCATATTATTTAGAGGTAATACACTATTATACATAAATGAGTGGTTTTTAAAAGGCAAATGTATTGGTGCAGAGTTTTATTACACAGTGACTGACTGCTGAGGTGATAGACAGGATCTTTGTGGAATACGTGTAAAATTAGTGACAGAAATATGCGTTTTTTTGTCTCCATATTAATACATGCTGCAGTTCACAATATGCCGTAAAAAATGCTGTGTGAACCCAGCCCTACTGAGCAAAATGTAACACAGAAGACCCGAGCTCAGGATGTTTTGGAAACCCAGCAACGCCCCTACCAGTGTCAAACGCCTTTGCATAGTCCAAAAACACATTATCCACAGACGCTCCGCTATCTGGGTTTCTACTCTCCTCTTCATAAAAAAGATCAGGTTAGTCTGACAACTTCTGTCCTTCGTTTAACCATGCTAATAATCCACTGCTTTGTATGCACTAGGGAACGCTTTCTCGATAGGAAAAGGGTACTAAAGATCCGGCAGGGAGCGCAGGGGAATGTCGGGTCAGCGCCTGGCAATTACCCAGTGCCTGTCAGAGACAGCATAAGGAGTGAGGAGAGGCAAGTTAGAGGAGCGAAGGTGCGAAGTGCGAGTGCACCCACATCCCAACATGCGGGTCACGGCGACACTCACAGGGGCATCAGAGAACCTGGGAGTACGGGTACGCCTGCGACCCGACGTGTTGGTTGCGGGAGCAACTGTAACAATGTATATTATGAGTGAGGGGCAAGTGTGTGACTGAGCTAGGGAGTAGTGTACTCTGGTCCCCTCCACCCCACACACACACATTGCACAGGAAAAGGTGGGGTTTGTGTGAGTGTCTAAAACAGATTGTACCCTAGAATCCCCTCATGTGTGGTTCCCCTTCTCCCTGACATAATTTGGTTTGGCAGTGGAATCGAATTTCCTGCCCCCTTGTGGTGTGCCCACTATGACCTTTATGTCCTCCTTCCTACTCCTAGTCTATGACAATATATATATATATATATATATATATATATATATATATATATATATATATATAGATATATATATAGATATATAAATGAGACTTAAGAAATGTAAAACACAGAGCAAAACAAAGGGTTTAAAGTCTAGTTTATAATCCACTGCTTTGTAAGTACTAGGGTTTGAAACAGCTACATATAAACACTTGTAACACATTACAGTTATCTAAGGACTATTCAGAATCTTTCTGAAGAGTTTAATGCTGCTCTCCACATAGAACATTATGAGCTGTAAAAAGATGGGAAACATGTTGCTTGCTTTCAGTACTCTAGTAGTTTTGGTCTACAGCTGGCTAGAATATGCTTTTCCTCAACATTTGTATGATAAAGATAATTACGATGTAGTTTATTTCACAATGCTCTGCATGCAGCTGCTGTAAATGCGATACATCTAATTTCCAGTGAGCTTAATTTTTTGTAACAAATAAATAATTTTGCTACTACAGACTACAGTACAATGCAATATTACAATGCATCTTTCAAGTACTCATATTAAAGTCGCTGTGTTTTGGTGGTAACTGAAGGTCCCTCTTTGTACAGAAAGTGAAAAAACACCACCCAGCATATATTTCTCAAAGAATATTCTTAAGTCTTCTTAAAACATTCATATTTATTCTTATTTCTTTAAAATGATTCTTTGTTAAACACAGTGAACATCAGCTATGGCATACATATTTAGAACAGTCTTACTTGCTGTCTCATCAGAGTAGGATTTTTCTTGCAGCATTTAGGCTTACTAGGCTTGTTGGTTAGTATCTGCCAACATCTTGTCTCAGTAGCATGTCCGCTATGTTTCAAGGGAAAACGCCCTCTTTGCCAAGCTTGCCAAGATTTGGGAGGTGTTCTGGGGGCGTGTCACACCACGTTCGTAAAATTAGACACATTTCTGAATGTTTGACGCCAAACCTAGGCACATAACAGCCAGACCAAGTTAAAGGTGGTCTGCCTGAGCCTGAGTTATCGTAGTGGAACTACAATGCGCCTGTATGTATGAACTGCAGAAGAAAAGGTTCATACATTCTGATTAGAGATGGGCGAATTTCTCAAAAATTCGATTCGGTCACTTCGCCGAATTTTCCGACAAAAATTCGTTTCGTTCCGAATTACTTCGGCACGAATCGCGTTAAAAAGCGGCTATTTCCGGGCTGCACAGACCCTGCAGGGTGCGTAGAACGTTGTTCCATTTTAAAAAATATGCAGGGGGAGCTTGGTTTTTTGGTTTTTCATACAAATTTTTGTTTTTAGTATGAAAAACCCCACAAAAATTTCCGCCGGTCTTTAAAAATCCCCTTCACTAAAAAAATAGCCCGGGGCACTTATGGGGGAAAACACGCCCAAAAAACTGAAGCAGGAACTAAGCCTTTTTAAAAGGTAAAGGCACCCAAAACCCGGGAAAACAAACTGAGAGCTCAGGGGGAAAACATTATTACAGAGGGGGGGTTTGACGGGGCAGCCCACAGCAGCAATAAAGGTCAGCCCCAAGGGGGGAAACAAGGGAATTCGGGAAGGGGGCATAAACAGTACCGGGCCCGCAGAGTGGCAAAAAATGACACAGTTGGGGGGTTTCACGTGGAAAGCAGAAAATTGAGGTAAAGGCAGTGGGCACAATGAAAAAATTTGGAAAGCGGGAAAAAAAAGGAGTACCCAAAAGGGAGTGGTACAATGACACAGTGTGGGGGGCAACGGCAGGAGCAAAAAGCAGAAACCCAAAAGGGTCAACAGGGGGCACAATGACACATTTGGGAGGGAAAGGGCCAGAAAGCCACATCACCGCATAGGGTCGGGAACAGTTTGGCACAAAGAAAAAATTCGGGGGTTGGCAAAAAAAAGGAGTGGGGCCCAGGTGGGGGGCAAAAAACGGCAGAAACCCCCGGCAGCGATGGGGGTCAGCCCAGTGGCACAAGGGACACAGTGTGGAGGGGCACGCCCAGGAGTCAAAAGGGGCACAGCAGGGAGGTCAGAGAAGGGCCAACAATGAAAATTTTGCAGGGGGAAAAATAGAAATTTAAGGCCAAAAGAGGGGGCACAATGACGGAGGGGAAAGGAGCCAGGGGCGGCAGCAGAAAATAAAGGCAGGCAGTGGCACAAGGGACAGAGAGTGGAGGTGATGCCCAGGAGAAAACAGTGAGGTAAAGAGAGTGGAAACAATGACCATTCTGGGGGTTGAAAAAACAGTCCCGGGGACCGCAAAGTGGCAAAAATTTGACACAGTGTGGATGTCACGGCAAAAACAACCAGCAGCAGCACCTTTGAGCCCCTTTAGGGGTGGCACAATGACAGAGTTTAAAGGGTGGGGGAAATTTACCCCCCCGGTTTAAAGACGGGGTAGAAACCTTTGAGAAAACTATCAGCAGATGGGGTGGCATCAGGGGGGGAGGGCCCGGAAACAGAAAAAGGAGCTGGGGGACAGGAAATTTTTAAAAACCCAACGGGAACGCCTAAGGAAATTGGTTTTGGGAAAAACCTTGCCGATCCACGCCTAAATTCACTTGAAAAAGGGTCAGTCGTTCAACATTTCCCGGGGAAACGGTTTCTCCTTGGGGTAAAACGAGGCCCCCCCGCCCCCACTGAAAAACACCCGCTCCTGATCCCAACAAAAACGGGGCCGGGCAGGAAAAGCTTCTCCCCCCTGAAAACTCGGCAATTTTGGCCCCAACACATCCATTTTTGGCTCCCCAGATTTCCCACGATCTTCAAACGGGGGGTTGGGCAGAGGGGCGGGTCCAAGTGGGCCACAACCTGTTGTTCGGGGAAAACTAAATGTCCTTTCTCGGGTTTTGGCTGCTGTTTGGGGACTCCCCTCCACACTAGGGGGGTAAAGGAAAGCTGCTCATTAGTGACTCCAACCTTAAAGGTTACGCTGATGGACGGGGTACGGGGCTCCTACCCCCCCCACCTTCCCCCAGCAACCCCCCGGCGGAAAGAAAAGGTACGTAAAGGCGCTGGGGGAACCCCCCGGCCCAACCCTGTCAGAGGGGGGAAACGATGCCGAAACTAGGCAGCGGGCCAACCCTGATTACGGAGGTTTTCCCAAAATAAAAATTTGATTTTGTCTTCCCCCCTCAATAGTTTGGGAAAAAGGCTCCCTTTTGGACCGGAAAACGAGGGTCCAATAGGGTGGAGACCAAAGTCATCCCTCTGCCGATGCTGACTATTCGGCCTGTAAAAAAAGCCAGGCAAATAAGCAGGGCGGGGGAAACATTTTCAAAAGTAAACCCCGAGGGCTCCCTGCCCCCAATTTCCACTGAATATTTGGCCCACGGTGTTTGGGGAGCCCAACTGCCTGGGTTCCTTCCCTAAAACTCCCCCCAAAACCCCTCCACCCGCCCCTCTCCTCCTCCCTTGTCACCGGGGAAGAAAATCCACTCATTTCACCAAAAAATTTTGCTTCTGCCCCCAAGGGTCCCCCCTCCTCCCCCCTCCCCCAAATTTCAGAACCCCCAAAACGGCCCTCTTTGGGGCCACAAAATGTAGCCCGCCACATCCCAGCCCCCCCTTTCCCAAAAACCAAAATTTTTTTCAGCACCCTGTTCCAGGAAAAGAAGCATGGGGAAATGCCCGGGTTATTTTTTCCCCAAATTCCGGGCGACAGACAAATAACTTTGGCCTTTCCCTCGAATGGCCCCCAACAAACGGCAGGTGTAAAAAAAAAAAAAAAAAAAAGCTTTAAGCTGCCACGGCGACATCAAAGACACGGGGGAATATTTCCCCTGTCTGCCTGGATCTAAAAAAATTCTTTAAAAGGGGCCTTTCTCTTTTCCAAAAAAGTGGGGTCCAACATGTGCGGGGCCGGAATTCAGGGGGGGGTGGAAAACATCGCATATCAAAAAGCGTGTTGGGGGGAGGCCCTTTCTGCCCAAATAAAACTCGAGGGGGGGTTTCCTTTTTTTTGTACGAATGGGAAAAAAGGTGCATCCCACATTTTCCTTTGGGCCTTTTTCAGAAAGGGCTGAAAAACCGGGGGAAAAACTTCGGGAAACCCTTTTTTTCCCAACCATATTGAACACGTGCCCCAAATGCAGGGCGCAGGGAAACCACCCCTTCCTCGGGCAGGCGCGGAAACCCCTGTTCCCCCAAATTGGGTTCCCCACCAAAGGGTTTCCCCCCGTTTTGGGCATTTGGGGCCGCGAAAAAGCCACATTTTTCGTTTTCTTGCTGCCTGACGGGGGAGCACCCCCTCCTCCCCTGTGTATTTCTTTTCCCCCGAGGCAACTGGGTTTTTAAAACCCTGCGTGCACCGTTTGTGCCCAAACAAAAAGGGGGTAAAAGGGACCCGAAATTTTTTGGGGGTTTAAATTTTTGGTTTTGGTGGTGGAGGAGGAGGCACATTGGCGCAGGACGGGCCAGTTTGACCCCGTAGGGGGAAAAGGGGGCCGTCATCCTGCCCCAATTTTGTTGGTGTGCCTGGGCAGGAAGCCCCATTCACCCAGTGGGCCGAAAAAAGGAAAAGTATTTGCCCTGCCCGGGTGGGTTAAAAGCCCCAGACTCCGCCGTTGCTGGCCCCCCGTGTACCTTTGAAAAAAACCCGAAAACCAAAGGGACGGGCCCCCACTTTTCGTTCAAATAATTTTTTTAAATTTGGGCGGTACAAAAGGCCTTTTTTGGAAAAAAAATTACGGCTTGGAACTCTCCATCCCCCAGGCCCTTGGGCACAAGCCATTATTTTTTATTTGAATGGTGCAGGGGTCCCCATTTTGGAAAGGGAGGGCCCGCATACCAACAACTGGACGGGAGCACGGCCCAAACCCTCTGCTCCTTTAAAGGAAAGGGGTTTGGACGCCATATTTAAGGCCCTTTCAATGGGCCTCCTAAACGATTTGCTGGCGCCATATAGCAAAGGGAGGAAAGCATCGGAGGGGGAAGGGGAAATGTAAAAGAAAACAGCTGCCTTTTTGCAGAGGTGGGGAGCCTTGACGGGGCTGAAAGGGCCATGCGGCCACGGGCCCGCTGCGCTGTTGCAGCGGCGGGAAAGGGAAACCAAACCACATCTGACCACTTTCCCCCCGGGGGCCCCCGGGAAAGGGAACGCTCCCAAGTTTTTTACGCGGGCCGTTTTTCCAAACGTTAGTTTCCCGGGCCACCCTTCACTTTCGCCCCCCAATTCAAACATAAAACCCATATTCGGCCCTTTCCGGGTGTCTTAGCAAAAAACTCAAAACCGGGCCGGTTAACTGATTTTACCAAAAACCCCCGCTCCACACTGGGGTGCCCTTATTTGTCCCCGGAGCCCAAACCCCAAAGCCCCCCTTTTGGCCGCCTATTTATTTGGGACCTGCAAAACGGGTTTTTTTTTTCCCCCCCGTTGGCCGCTTGGCTCCCGACCTTACACGGCTCCCTAAAAACCCTGCTGACCTAAACCCACACAACCCACTTGCGTCTGCGCCCTGCCTGACCGAAAGCTAAACCCCCCCTTTTTTCCCTTTTGACGTTTGATAAAACCCCCTTTGTTTCACCCGGCTCCCAAGTGGGTTGGGTTTACATCATCATCTATTTGGGTTTCAACGTCATTTACTGTCCCATCCCCCCGGCCCCTTGGGAAAGCCGAGGCTGACCTCTCCCACATGACCCCCCCATCCCCACCCTCCACATCAAAAACTTTGCCGGGCCCAAATTTTCCCAAGAAGTTTGGGGATATTGGCCCCCAAAATTATTTCGCTGCCAAGTAGCTGCTAAATTTGGCCCTCCTAAAAAATTGTTCTTTAACCCCGAAAAATTATGGCCCGCCGAGCCCCAAAACCACATAGTAAAACCCTTTGGCTGAGGGAACTGGAGGGGAAAAAGAGGGGGGCTGAGACATTGAAGGGCCGCTGCCCAAACCGCTCCCGGCCAGGGCCAACTAAGTTTTTGGGGTCTGTTTTTCCCCCCGGGGACTTTTTGGCGGGGGTTTGCCCAGTTTGCATCGGGGAGGAAGAGGAATGACCTGCAACCAATCAAGAACCCGGGGTTCCCTGAACAATCACCCCGGGCCCCCTGTTTGAACACCCGGCAGTTTTTGGGCCCTCCCCCGAGGGGAACCCCTGTTTGCGACTTTCCCCTTTGCGGGTGCTGCGACCTTTTTCCCTTTTAAAGAAATTTTTTTTGCCACTGCCACTCGCATTTTGCAGACCTGCCACCTCTTCTGACAATCTTTGGTTCAAAAAGGGTACAAAACACTGTTTAAAGAAGCTTCGGTAATGAAAAATAAAAAAACCCTTTTTTTGCCCTCCAAATAAAAACCCAGTAACAACCTTTGAAAACCCTTGGAAAAAAATTGGGCCGCTCCAAAAAAGGGCCCAGGAAAAATCTACTTTGTATTTTTCCCTTAACAAGCACTGGGGTTTTTTAACTAAATGTAAAAGCACAAACGGGTTTTAATTAACCTTGGGCCTTGTGAATTATCTCCCAAAAAAAATGAAAATTTTTTCGGTTTTTTAAAAAAAAACGGTTTTTTTTGTCAGAAAAAGCACAAAACAACGCAAAATTTAAACCCCGGGAAGAAAAATTTGCGCAATAAAAATTGAGCCAACCACAAACAAAGAAAAGTTTTGTAGCTTTTAAAAAATGGTGTATTATTTTTCTACGCCAACCAACAAAAAATTAAATTGTAAAAAAACTTTTGTTTGTAATTTGGCTACCAAAAAAAAAAATAAAAATTTTGGGTTTTAAAAGACGGTTTTTTTTTGCCCAGAAACACCAGCAAAAAAAGGGTTTTAATTTAAAAACCCCCCGGGTTGTAAATTAGGGGAAATAGAATTAGCCACCACAAACAAAAGTATTTTTGGTAGCAATTACAAGGGCGTTTTTTTCTACCCCACAAAAAAAAACAAAAAGAAAAAAATTGAAATTTAAAACCTTTGTTTGGGAAAATTTAGGCAACCAAAAAAAAAATATATATTTTTGGGGCTTTTAAAAAGAGGGTTTTTAAATTTTTTTGTCAGCACACCAAAAAAAAACAACGCTTAATTAACCCCGGGATGTAAATTGCCAATATAATTGAGCCACCCAAAACTAGTAGCTTTTGTAGCGTGTTCCAATTTTAAATTTTCAAACCCACACAAAAAAGAAAAAAAAATTGAAAAATAAAACCCTTTTTTGCTTTGAAAAAAAAGGTTTACCAAAAAAAATATATATATTTGGTTTTTAAAAAAGAGGGTTTTAATTTTTGTCACCACACCAGCAAAACAACGCTTTAATTAACCCCTTTGGAATGTAAATTGCGAAATAGAATTAGCGGGCCCAAAAAGAAGGGGTATTGAAATTTTAAAAACGCTTTTTTTCTTTTAAAATGAAATACAACGGGAACAGGCTTTAGTTTCCCATTTGGGAAAATTGAATGTAAAATCCCACTGCAGTGGACGCACACGGGATTTCAGACCCAAATACCCCAAAAAAAATCAAAAATAGAACTTTCCCTAGAACATTCCTAAAACAACGAGACCCCCACAAAAATCGCGGGTGTAAAAATCATTTCTTCAAAAAAGCCCCAAACACCCCCAACACCCCTTCCCGGGTCGTAAAATTTAGAGGGTTTGAAGGCTCCCAGCGCGCCTCGGCCCCTTAATTGGGGTGCGGTAAACGCCCACAAAATTTCCCGCCGGCCCTCTAAATTGGCTTCACCCTTTTGCACATGTCTTTGGCAGGGCAAATCCCCCTTTCCCCCTCCCAAGGCTTTTCCCCCCATGAAAACGCCATGTCTCGCAGCCATTTTATAAATTTGAAAAGCACACTTTCTTTCCCCGGGGAATCCCCCCAAAAATTTTCCGATTTCTTTAAACGAACCAAAAGTTTTTCCTAAAATTCAAAACAAAATTTCCATTTCCCGTTAGAATCTTTTCCGCCCTTCTCAAATTTTCGATGCATTCTACCCCTCCCTTTAAAGCTTTTTAAAAAAAACTGACCGGGTTGGGTTTTTCCAAAAATTTTCATACGTTTCCCAACCCATAAGTTAGTGACAATGGTTTAGGAGAAATTCAGAAACAAACCCAGAATTCTTCCCCTTTATACATAAAAAAATGCACCTCTCCCTATATATAAATATATCATAATTAGAGGGGGGGAAATTTAAAATTCTAACGAAGGGGAAATTCGTTTAAAATTTTTCAGGAAGTCGAATTTTGGGGTTATTCGTGGGAACAAAGCGTTTTTTTTAAATTGATAAAATGGCTGCAAAGCACAGGGCCGGTACATGGGGAAAAAGAATTCTGGGGGGAAAAGAAAGGAGAAATCCAAAAAGGGACATTTGCAGAAAGAAACCAATCGGGAGCCCCGGAAGGGAAATTCTGGACTATTTTAAGCCCCTTGGGCGCAAACCCGTTTGGCAGTTCAAAACTGCTCCCCCTTGTGCGGGTTGGGAACTGCTCTGCGAATTTTCAAAACAAAAGAACCATTTTTTATAACCGATTTTTGGGGGGGGAGGGGCCCAGAGCTTTCTCAGAGACTGTTTTCCTTTTACCCCTTTCCCAAATTTCTGTTTTTGGGGGGTTGGGGGAAATTTGGGAAGTCCATTGGGGCCATCCATTTCAGCTCAAAACCCTTTTTAATGCTATCTGCCATTTTTGAGCACATTGGGGAAACCAAGGGGTTAAATCAAAGCCGGGTTCCCCGTTTATTAAAGTTAAAGAAAACAGTTTTTTTTTAAAACCCAAAATTTCCCACCTAATTTTTGGTTCCCCTCATTTTTTTTTGCCAATTTAAAACCCGGGGGGGTTAAAATTAAACGTTTTTTCGGGCTGTTGTAAATCACTAAAAAAAACTGTTTTTTTTCCCAAACCGCCAAAGAAAAATTTTGGCGGGTACATAATTCATTTTCCAAAAGGTTTAAAATTACAAGTTTTTCTATTGTTTTCCGGTAAAATACACGCGGGTTTTTAACACGCTAAAAAAAAGCGGGTAATTTTTTGGCAAGCAACTTTTTCTTTTGCGCAATTTACACCCAAGGGGTTTAACAAAAGAAATTTTTTTTGCAGTTAGTCCCTAAAGTAAAAAAAACCCGTTTTTTTTTAAAACCGCCAAAAAAAAAAATTTTAATGGCTTAAGAAAAAATTCATACCAAAAGGTTAATTAAGCCTTTTTTGTGTTTTTAAAAAATCATTAAAACCATTTGTTTTTAAAACGGGCACATAAAATTAAATTTTTTTCAGGGCCTTTGGTTTTGGGAGCGCAATTTAATATCCGGGGGTTTTACCCAAGCTTTTTAAAATTTGGTTCATTTGGATTTCCAAATACAGGGTGGTTTTTTATCAAAAACGGGAAAACTTCATTAAACAAGTTTTGAAAAATTTTTAGAACAAACAGAATTTCAAACAGAGAGGTGCAAGGCTCTTCACATGCGATTTGGCAGGGGGCACAAAACATTCCGGAGCAGGCCCGGGTCAAGCAAGTAAGGGACCCCCCGCAGCAGGGGTTTCACTCTGTGGGGCCAAACTGCCGGGTGTCATCAAACCCGGCCGTGTGTTACCAGAAACCCCAAAAGGGTTTCTTGATTTGTTGACAAAGGTCATCCACTTCCCCCCCGATGACATCGACAACCCAGCCAAGATCGGGGGGAAACGCAGACACAACCCTTATTTTGGAAAATGGCCCGGAGGGGCCCCCTCACCTGTCCCCCCAAACCCCCTCTGTCCCACCCCCCCGTTCCCTCACCAAAATCTACTTTGGGGGCGGGGGGCTCAGGGGGCCCACTAAAACACAAAGGTTTGAACAATTTAAAGGAGGGCACCCCAGCGTTTATTTGGCCCACAAAAAAAAGGGGGTGCCAAAACCCCCCCCTCTTCTTGCGGGAAGGGGGAAAAAGTATAGATGGGGAGAGGGGCCAAGGGGGTCAATTTTGGGGGGGAGCCCCCTGCATCCCAAATCCCCCTTTTTATGGGGACAGCATTGAAAAATAAAAACAAAAAATTGTTTGATAAGTAGCCGACCGGCATTGGGAGCCGGGGAGGCACGGGTTTCTTTACTCCGGGAAAGAGGGTCGCTTGCGCTTTAAGGGGCGGGCGGCCGCACCCGCGGGGGGGGGTTGTGTTGGCCATAACAGCGGGGTTTAGCAACCCGTGTTAGGTCAGGGACCCAAAAGCGGGCCACGGGGTAAAAACCCCGCTTCCAGGTCCAAAAAGAAGCGGAAAACGGGGGCCCTCACAGGCGGGCGGGGGTATTTAGTCATTTCAGTCGGGGGCGTTGGGGAAAAATTTCACTATTTGGGCGGGTGGGGCAGTTCTTTTGCTAAAGAAAACCGTGGGAAAAGCCGAAAAATTGGGTAGATGAAGAATCTGTGGGGCAGAAAAAATTGAACCGGGGCTAGGGATTAACTTTTAAAAACCACGGCCCTGCGTAAACCACATAAAGGGAAAACCATCCCGGTGGCCTGGGAAAAAACGTGGCTCAATTTTGGGTTTGGAAAAACCTTTTCCCCCCAAACCAAAAATGAAAAAGCATTTCCTATTGCCCCCTTTCCAAATTGCAGCCCCCAAGGGCCCACCACCTCTGCAAAGGGGGCTTTTTCTTTTTTTCCCCATACCCTCCCGGTCCAAAACGCTCCTCCCTCGCACCATGGCCCCAAAGCAGCCCTTTTCAATGAGGCGTTTTGCAAAGAGACAACAGTAGCGCCCAAACCATCCAAATTTTTGGCACAACGACCGTGTCTCCTACCCCAAGTTGTTGGTACTGAAAGGTCTCCCCCTTTTTAAAAATTGGGGGACCCCCTTAAACCGAAAAAGAGAAAAAAAGGGCCTTTGGCCGAGCCAGTGGGGGGGATTTTTTCCAACCCGAATTTTTCTTTTCCCAAAAAAGGGGCAGAAACCAACCCCTTCCAAAAAAGTAAACGAAGGTAGGGTTTAAAATGGTTTTGGAAAGGGGTTTTCCACTGGACCAACCCGCAAAGCGATGGGAAAGCCCACCCCGGGGAGGGGAAAACTAAGAAAGGGCCCCCGGGTTTATTCACCAAAAGCCCGCCGCAAAGCGGGATGGATTTTGCTGGGGGCCAGGAATCTACCAGGTCCCTTCCACTGGGGGGAACTTCCCGGGGTTTTGGCGGCCAAAGGGTAGGCGGGTACAGAAAGGGCCCCAAAATCAGCCTCATGGGTGGGGGACGGGGCAGGGGGTTCAGGGCAGGGGGCAAGATTCGTGGTTCGGTAAAACATGAGAAAGGGGGGTTTTCGGTAAAACGGGAGCAAACAAGACTTTTTTGGAACGCTTTCTCGAAGAATGCTAGAAAACAAAAGGATCCCGGCAAGGCTGCCGGGGAAGAGGCCGGACTTAAATGGAACAGTGCCCGGCAAGGCCCAAATTACCGGCCACTGTCCCTTTTTAAATTTTTCAAAAAAGGCGGGGGCGGCCCCCTGGGGGGGACAGAGGGGGACAAGCAGAAGTGGGCCCGGGGGAAAGGGTGAACCCCTTTTCCGTGACAGGGGGTTGGGGCCGGAACTCCGCCCGGCGGGAAAGGGGGGGCGTTTGCTCCCCCGGGGGGGCACGGGAATTTGGCGCCTGCACCCGGGACGGGGGGGTCCCCCAGGGGCATCCGGACAAACCCCCCCCCCCCCTTTGGGGCCCTAAACTCTTTTCCTAAAAGAGGGGGAATTTTACTCAATGGTGTTTGGGTTTTTCGGGAAATTTTCTCCTCCGGTTTTCCCAAGACCTCTCCGGGGGCCCCAAACCCCTTTTCCCCAGTCAACTAAAAAAATATCGCTTTTCCCCTTTTGTTCCCCTCTTTCCCCCAAGATCCCCCTTGCCCCCAAAGACTTTGGGGGCACCCCCACAGAGGGAGGAGGGACAATTTCGGGGGAGAAACGTTTAAGGACCGGGGAGTTTTAGAAAGAAAAAGGGAAAGAGTTTGGGTTGGGAAAAGGTGGGAGGACCCCAGTTTGTAGGAAGATGGGTTTAATGCAACAAGGCCCCAAAAAGGGGCCCTAGGAAGCGGGTCCCAGTTTTGGTAAAGGGCCCATCTTAAGGCGGCCCAAAACCCGGGCCCCCGGAACAGCCACACCTTGTCACCTGGGGGAGAAGACGGAAAAAAAAGGGGATTTCTTCTTCTATGGGCTTGAGCCCTTCTTTCCCAATCAAAAGCAGGGAGAAAAAGGCCCGGGGGGGTTTTGGCCCCAAAACCCGGGCCCCTTCCCAAGCCCCTGGACCCAGGCGTCCCCCCCGGGAAAAACCCAAGGGAGATGCCAAAAAGGTGGGGAGGTGGGCCCGGGGATGCAGACCATAAAAAGGGGAACCCCCTTTGCGGCCCCATTTAAAATCTGGGGGTTTTATAAGAAAAAATTCCGCCCATTGGTAGCAAATTGAGCCCATTTCGTTTTGGGCGGCAATACAAGTGGCGAAAGGTAAAAACCCCCAAGCCCTTTGGTTGACCCTCCCCAAACCGGGCCTTTTGGTCCTGAGGGGGGAAAGGGCGAAGAAAATGGAGCTTCACCTGGAGTTGGGCAACAAAACCCGCCAAAACCGGGAAACAAACGGGAAAACCCCCCCCAAACCCCCGGAAAAGACGTTTTTGCTGGGGAGCCCATGCAAAAAGGAACACTTTTAAAAAAGAATAGATCCCCCGGGCGGGGGCAGACGGAGGGCCGGAAAAGGGGACAAAATGCGCCCCTTTTTGGGAGAACCGATCTTTTCACCCAAAATTTGGGGGGTTTTGGCCAAGCCAAAGGGAAGGGGTTTCGATTATAAAGCCCCCAAAAGAAAATGTTGGCCATGGTTGAGTTGGGGGATGGGAAGGGAAATTTTTTAGTAAAACCTGCCAGCTTGTGACGAGGCATCTTGTTGCAGGAACAGGAGTTACAAGAACTGAACGAAACCCTTTGGGACAACCAAATTAACAAAGCTTTTTCCCAAACCCAATAGAACGGGGATAATCAAGGGGAAAACATTTTTTGGGGTCCCGGGATGCCCGGGCCCCCAAACCAAGGACCCAATGCCCCCAATTTAAAAGGTTTGGGACTGCGGAGAGCAGGGCGTCCCGGGGGTTTTTTCCCCCGGGGAAAACCAAACCAGGAAAATCAACGGGAGCAGCTAAAATAAACCCTTCAAAGGGGAATTTTGTCCCCCGGGAATTAAGTCTCTTCACCCACCATTTTCGGGGGCACGGGAATAGCGTTTGGGCTTTCATGTTCTTCTCTGCGGGCCGGAAGTGGATCTGGAAGTCGAACCGGGAGAAGAAAAGCGACCCAACCAAGCCTGGGGGGTTTAAAAAGGGTTCGCTGGGGCCCCGTCGGGAGGTATTGGGGGGTTTTTTTTTGTGGCCCTGAATAAGCGGTTTTGGGGGGGGCAAGCACCCTCCAGAAAGAAAAGCGCCCACCTTCCAAAGCCAGTTTTGGTAGCAAGATCCCCCCGGTCGCCAATTGTGTATTTCCCCCCAGGCCGGAATGAGAACGCTTTGGAAAAAGAAGAAAACATTTACGGCTTCCCCCTTGGGCCCCCTTTTTTTTGCTAAAACTGCTCCGGCCCCCCACAAAACAAAGCATCCACTTCCAAGGGTGGGGGGTTTTTCCGGGGCCCGGGGCCGCGAAAGGAAAATTTTGCTGTGGAAAAGGCAGATGTGAGTTTTCTCGAACCCCCTCTTCCCCTCTGGGGGGCCCAAAGCTGGGGGGGTTAGGGGTGTTTTTCTTTTTGGAAAATTGCCCACTACGGACCCACTATGTAAAAAAGGGGGGAAAAATTGACGAAAAGGTATTTAACAGAACCCCAGAACCCGCGGTATGGCTCGAAAGGCCGACTGGGCAGGGGGCCACGCAACCCCCCGGCTGATTTTTTTCCCGCGGGGTTCCACCCCTGGGCCCCTTGGTAAAGAAATGACGAACCCCCAAAAAACGGAAGGCTGTTTTGGTGGATAAAAGGGCACTTCCCCAGTTTTGGCATCCCAAATGGTTTTTTCCAACGAAACGGTTCAACCCCAGACGAACAGGGCTCGGGGGGTTCTCCGGGCGGGAGGGCCCCAAAGGGATACATCAAGGTCCCCCCACTACGCGGAGTAGAAAAAGGGTCCTGAAGAGGGTCATTCCCCGACTACTGGGAAGAAAAGGGGGCCGGGCGAAATACACACCCCCAAAGGGGCCCAATCACCAGGTACTTAAAAGTCCCCGCCCCTTTGTTGAACCCGCCCTTCCTTTCCATCGCCCTTGGGGTTTCCCACCAAATTGTAGGCCCCTTTTCTAACCCCAACCCTTGGGAAAAAAACCTTGCGCCCCCCCGAGGGTCAAAGAGTTTCCTTTTGATAAACCCGCAGGGGGTACCAATGGTTTTTTCCCCCGGGGAAATTTTTGTACAGACCCCGGTATCTTTTGCGGGGGCCGAAAGGGAAAACCGGGTCCTTCTTTTTTAGGGAAGAAAAAACCCCGCCCCCCCCCCCGGGGAAGGGGAAAATTTTCGGAAAACCCCTTTCCCCGGAAAAATTCTCCGGACGTACCCCGCGGGCTTGCTTTCTCGGGAAACGGGATAGGGGGAAAGACCCGGGCCCCCGGGAGGACTGGTGCCAGGCAGAAAGTAAAACCGGGGCGGGGCCCCAAAGGACAATTTTTCCCGGAAGACTCTGGGCCTTTGTTTTTCCAGAACCACGTGGGTGTACTACAAAAACCTGGAAAGAAAGACCGGGGCAGCGGCCCCACAAAGGGGTTGAGGGGGAGCGGGAAAGCCCCGGGCCCAAGGCCCACCAAAAAAACCCCTTTCCCGGACAGTTGGGCCCCCCCAAACATTACCCCTCTCCGTGGGTTCCATTTCCAGCGTAGGAAACGGGAGCCGCAAAAAAAAAGGGTAAAAGGATCCCCTTTTTTTATGTCCCGCCCCCTACTTGGAGGGACAGGGGGCGGGTGGCAAACTGGATGGTGTCGCTAAGCAGCTCTCCGCTGACAGACGAAATAGCGAGCGGTTTCTCCAGGCGGACCACCGGAAGACGATACTGTCTTACCAGAGACTGATGGATAAAGTTCCTGGCTGAGCCCGAAACCAGAAACGCCGGAACTTGGAACGAGACTCCAGCTTCAGACACAACCTGTACTGGCATCAGCAGGCGTGGAGAGGAGGAGATTTCACCTAGGAATGCCTCTCCCACAGAACCTAGGTTCGAAAGGTTCCCGCATGCTTGGGACGCTTGGGACAACTCCTCCGGAAATGTTCTGGGGTGCCACAATAGAGGCACAAGTTCCTTTGCCGACGCTGGGCCAACTCTTGCTCAGTGAGACGAGCCAGATCAATCTGCATGGGCTCCTCGGTGGAGGTTGGCAACTGTGGCGCAGGAGGCCTCGAACACTGGTGCCAGGCGGGGAAACCAGCGAGGTTGGGCTAGCTGACGCTCTTGCCGAAGGTCCTCGTCCCGTTCAAAGAAGCGCACATCAATGCGGGTAGCTAACCAGATCAAGTCACTGAGGGAAGATGGGAGGTCTCTAGCGGCCAAGACGTCCTTAACTTGACTTGAGAGCCCTTTCTTGAAGGTGGCACACAGAGCGGCCTCGTTCCATGACAGTTCTGAGGCTAAGGTGTGGAACTGCACCGCGTAGTCTCCCACAGACAGGTCCCCCTGGCGTAGGTTTAGGAGTGCTGTCTCAGCGGAGGATGCACGGGCTGGTTCCTCGAAGACACTGCGGAACTCACTGAGGAACGACTGCAGGTCCGCCGTCTCCGAATCATTCCTGTCCCCCAGAGGTGTAGCCCATGCCAGGGCCTTCCCGGAGAGCAGGCTGACCACGAAAGCCACTTTCGCACGTTCGGACAGGAACTGATCGGCCATCAGCTCCACGTGCATAGAACATTGGGTGATGAACCCCCTGCAGCGTTTCGGGTCTCCGTCGCACTTGGCCGTGACAGGGGGGTGAGCGGACCCCAGACCCGACGTGCGGGATGGGGTGCCGCTCGGCGTGGGGGCTCGGATGCGCATGCGACCCGGGACGAGGGTCGCAGGGGCATCCGTGACAGTAGGCCAGTCCTTGAGCTTATCGGTTTGTTCCAAGGTGCATGGCAGCGCGGACGTGTGGAGCTGTAACTACGGTCAGGGCCAGTACATGTTCTTTATGGCCCACTGGGTGAATGTGCTTCCTGTGAAAAGGTTCCTGAAGTCTTCCACCGATCTTCAGAAGATTCTGAAAATGGCCAGGAAACTGTGCATGCACTTCATCCATTTCTGCAAAGCCAGGAACACCTTCCTCGAGTTGCAGCGGCAGAACGGCCTCCCCCAACACTCTCTGATATGCGATGTTTCCACCCTTTGGAATTCCAGCCTGCAAATGTTGGACCAACTGTATGAACAGAGAAAGGCCATTAACAATTTTTTGATGATCCAAGCGGATAGGAGTACTCCTCTGTGTAACTTTGATGTCAGCCAGGGGCAGCTCATGCGTGACACCTGCCGTTTGCTGAGGACATTTGAGGAGGCCACGTTATTTGTCAGTCGCCAGGACTATGGGATGAATAACGTCATTCCACTGCTTCATGTCCTGGAACAGATGCTGAAAAATCTGTTGGGCGGGGGACTGGAGACGTGGCGACTACATTTCATGACCACATGAGTCCGGTGGGGACTGAACTGGAGGAGGAGGACATTGGAGCAGAAGCATTGTCTGGTGAAATGAGTGGATTTTCTACCCAGGTGACAGGAGAGGAGGAGCAGGAGCAGTGGAGGAGGTGATGGAGATGAGGAAGACGAGGCAGATGACCCGCAAGCAAGTGTGGCAGTATACAGTGGAGATTGAGGCAGGGAGTCCCTCGGAGTCACTTGTGCAGATGGCCCGCAGCATGCTGATTTGCCTGGTATGACAGTCGAATAGTCAGCCATCCGGCAAAAGGGATAAATTCTGGCTCTCCCCCCCTATTGGCCCCTCGCTACTGGCCCAAAAATGGAAGCCTTTTTCCCAGCTGCTGAAGGGGGACAAACTCAAATACTAAGGGAAATCCTCCGTAGTCAGTTGGCCGCTGCCGATGTGCGGGCATCGTCCCTCCTCTGAAGTCTGACCCGGGGGTTCCTCAGCGCTCACGTACTACTGCCGCGGCTGCTGTGGGAAGGTGGGGGAGGGGTAGGAGCAGTACCAGCTCCATCAGCAGCAACCTAAGTCTGGAGTCACTGATGAGCAGCTTCCTTCACCCGCCTAGTGAGGAGGGCAGTCGCCAGCAGCAGGACCTGGAGCAGTCCCTGAACCAACAGGTGGTGGCCTATTTGGACGCCACTCTGCCACCCCAGTTAGAAGATCCGCTGGACTACTGGGCAGCCAAAATGGATGTGTGGCCGCAAACTTGCCAAGTTTTGCAGTGGAGAACTGTCCTGCCCAAACCCGTAGTGTGGCATCAGAGCGGGTTCAGTGCGGCAGGGGCCATCGTTTACCCCAAGGAGAGCCCGCTTGTCCACGGGGAAATGTGGAACGACTGACCTTTGTCAAGATTAATCAGGCGTGGATCGGCCAGGATTTCCACACACCAATGCCTTAGGTGTCAGATTACATCAGCCATAGAAGATAAATCCACTGCACACCATTTTGATTTGCTTAATTGTGGACAATTTATTTACAAACGTATAGTGAGGGTCATAACACAGAGAACATAGAATAGGCAGTATAACTACATATACTCTACAAATGCTTTCACATAGGATTTGTAAAAGAAATTCTAGAATTTAGATGTCTAGAAGGAGTCGACGTTTCGGCTTATTTGGCCTTTATCAAGGACATATGTAAAGAGTAAAGAGATACTGTGATGCAAATAGTACATGTAGTCATGATTGAAAAAGAATATTATAGAGGAGAAAGAGAGAAAGAAAGAGAAAAGAAGGAAAAAGAGAAAAAGAAGGAGAAAAAAAGGGACAAAGGGAATATACATATATGGATAACATGGAAGAGAAAAGGAGGAGGGGAGAGGGTAAGAGGATAGGAGGGTTGAAGGAGAAAGTTTACATTAGAATAAAACTATATGGTGAAGCTATAATGAGATACATAGAAGAGAAGAGGAATGTAGGAGGACAGCTAAGTATGGAATTGAAAGTAGGATCTTACCTAGGATCGATAGTAGTAGGGCTAAAGTAGATGCTATAAATCGAGATATATGCAGGCTGATGTGCCGGGGGTGCCAGCTGGAAGAGGAACATATGTTGTGACTGGGAGGACGAGGAGGTAAGACTGCTGGATGCAGGTTGCATTAACCACTGACGGACAGATTGGCGACGCTGTTCGTTACTGAGATTCACAGGGTCCTGACCCCGCGATGACAGGCCTGACGGTCCTGCAACTGAGATCCGTGGCATGCGTGTTGTCGCCCAGCACTGGAAGAAACACCCTTTCTTCGTACCTCTACCCCCAGTCCTACCCCACTCTTTGCTTGCTTACCACCTGAATTTGCTCCATGTTTAGAAAGATAAAAATTTGAGAAAGGGATGGAAGAGTTTTGGAAAATCTCTTATTTAAAAAACGGCAAATCACAGCTATTCTCAAATCCCTCAAATCAAACAAAGTTGCTGGATTCAAATTTAACTGCAAGGTGGCTCTATCAACAAAGCTTTACTGACCAAAAGTGAAAAAAACACCTGTCTGAATGTATACGGGATAATAAAAGGTATTTTTTGGCACCTATCAATTCACCTGTGGGACTACTAAATTGCTGTTTCAAATTTAACTGCAAAGTAGCTCTATGAACAAAGCTTGACTGACCAAATTTAAAAAAACACCTGTCTGAAATGTATTTCGGGATAATAAAAGGTATTTTTTGGCACCTATCAGTTCACAGGAGGTGACTATTAAATTGCTATATTCAAATTTAACTGCAAAGTAGCTCTATGAACAAAGCTTGACTGACCAAAAGTGAAAAAAACCACCTGGGCTGAAATGTATAAGGGATAATTTAAAAAATATTTCTTGGCACCTATCAATTCACCTGTGGTGACTACAAAAATTGCGTATTCAAATTTAAACTGCAAAGTAGCTCTATGAACAAAGCCTTTACTGACCAAAAGTGAAAAAACCTGTTTGAAATGTATACGGGATAATAAAAGGTATTTTTTTGGCACCTATCAATTCACCTGTGGTGACTACAAAATTGCTGTATTCAATTTAAATGCAAAGTAGATCTAGAACAAAGCTTGACTGACCAAAGTGAAAAAAAACACCTTTCTGAAATGTATATGGATATTAAAAGGTTTTTTTTGGGACCTATCAGTACACCTGTGGTGACTACAAAGTTGCTGGATTCAAATTTAATGCAAGGTGGCTCTATCAACACAGTGGCCTGCGCCAAAGTGAAAAAAACACGTATCTGAAATGTTACGGGATAATAAAGGTATTTTTTGGCACCTATCAACCTGTGGTGACTACAAAAAATTTCTGTAAGAAAATTTTACCTAGCAGATCCCTACCAATAGTACCAAAACCTCTTGACCAACGTATATGAAAAGACAGTTTAAAGAGGAAAAATCGGTCCTAAATAACGTTTATTAAATATATTAAAATATACTATCATAGTCTATCTCACAAAACTCAACAAAGAACGTGGGAGGCAAATAACATCCACAAGGGTGGACCAAGATGATATAAAAACCAGCCCTATAAAACCTAGTGTAACCCTGTACCTAACTGAGAGATTACAGGATAATCGCTCCCCGATCATGGCTTCCAGTCCCGCAGGCTTGCCTAATTCAAAAACACCCTGTTATTCCCTCATGGTCCGTCCCCAACATGTTTACAATCTTCCATGACATCATCGTGGACCAAGTATGGAAAGATGGTAAATGGACCAAGTGTCTGGGTATAAGTGACAAATCCAATGGCTGCAATAATGCAAGGCACGAAAAATAAAGTAGTCTGCAACACATGTTGAGCTGACAATTTCCCTCGGACTTCGAAATTCTCTGACTCCCTCGGTCGCAATAAATCCCTCCTTCCCCTCTAGGTGGGAAAAGAGATTACTGGGTGTTTCACACACCTTAATGACAGTCCTCTTAGAGAAGAAAAAGTGACCCCTTGAGTCTCTTAATACAGACTCAAACAAACAGATTGATCTCATTCATAATTTTCTCAAGTGAACCTGAGTTCACGAATAAAGAAATAACCATACAGTCTGAATATTGAACGATTATCAACTTCACCTTAAAGAAGAAACATCGTCAATTATCTGAGGGATCTCACAGATTTCCGAGGAAAAAAAGCTTACGTGTGTCTGTAAACAAAAACCCCCTGTAAAAGAATACCCTTGACGTCTTCTTCAACAAAACTGAGCAGTCTGACTCTGAGAGGGAAGGAGTCGGAGACCTTCTAGATAAAAGATGAGATCAAGGGCAACCAGGGGAGAAGAGCTCTCAGAGAATAGTGGGAAACGGACCAGCGTTTTTTAGACCTGAATTACCAAATCCGATGATCGAGAACGAACGACCACCCCCAGCTACCGAGTATAGTGCAGGCCCCACAGGAACTAGAAATCCCAGATCACAATTTGGTCCGAGATAAAATCTTGACATCTGATGAGATTAATCTATTACGTAAGGGACTATCATTTCGTCCCGACAATGAGATTCAACCTATTTACAATGGGACCAAGGACCTTACATTAATTTGCAAGGAAACTCTACTGGAAAAAGTTCTTTGCAGGCAAAAAATAGACTGAGAGTCTTGAAATGGAGGGACACCCTGTTGAAGCTGCAGGATTTAAGATTACAATTCGGACATGGCAGATATTCCACAAAACACATTTGGAAACGGGCCGCCTTTACAAACCTAGGCCAAGAGTAATAAGATTGCCACCCGTTTTAGCCCGGAAGCCTCTGCATTGAGTGTATTTTTGATTTAGTCCCTTAAAGATCTGACCAAGATAAAAGAGTCCAGATGACCGAATCTATCTGACAATCTTAACGGTAGCACTAGATATCCTTATCAAAGAACCCGAGTTATGCATAGCCCTCCTGACAGGGGGAAACATTGTAGTGATCAAATGTCAACAATATCGGAGATGTCCTGAATCTTTTTAAGGATAAAACTTTACGCACGTTTTATCAGGCAGATAAAAATATAATAATTAATAAAGTTTAATTAACAAAGGCAAAAAATATGGAACTCATTGACCAGGGACGGGGGGGGGGGGTGGGGGGGGATGGGGCGGGGGGTTTGAAATATGACTTCATATATCCCACATACACCAAAGGTTGCTACGTTTTATGCCTTGCCAAAGTCCACAAGGGTGCGTGTCTCCCTTAAGGGGCTGTCCCATTGTCTCTGGATACATGGGCCCTCAGTCAGAAGTTGTTGGTATCTATCAGGACCACAACTGGCACCATTAGAGCGTTTGAAAACCTTGCCATATTTTGTTAGGGATACTAGGTTCTATTAAAGCGTAATTGAAGGACTGACGATTGGTGAGGGTGCCCTTCTAGCAAGCTCGACGTAGAACCCTACTATACGTCGATACCCACTCGTTGGTATGCAGGCTGCTTGAATTCCTTTCTCTCTTCCAGAGGGGTACCCTTAGGCTCATAACAGGTTTGCTTGGGGAACGTTCCTGCATTTTCACCCACACCAAGGAATTATTTCCTGTTTGATGGGGACTCTTTCCCCACCAGCTACAGTTACAACGCCATGCGGGCCCCCCCCACCCCCACTTTTCTTGTGCCCGATCCTATGCAAATCTGTAACCTAGGCTTGTGGGAGACTCCTTGGTCTTCGTGTGACTCCCCTCCTCCTTTCCTCTGACCATATAGCCCTGTGGGCTAGATTCATCAACGATATTCTTTATCATCTGGAATCGGTTCAACAATAAAATTTAGCTCAATGTTTTGGTACAAACTTGAATGTTAAAACATTTCATCTTAGATTACATTTGAGATTTCTTCTGAATTTTTACCATTCTGATATCAGGTAATTGCAAGGTCAGGATTGGGAGTTAATAAATACCATCTACCGAAAAACCCAAAGCCACAAATTCTCCCTACTGCGATGGAAGTTAGCCACCCTATACCCCTTAAAATAGGGAATCCCGACGTGGACATACCTGCGTCTTCGATGTTTTACTTGCTCCTCTCTGCAGAATTCCAAGAAGGAGGCTAATACTTTGAGATCTCGTTTTTCTGACGAAGCTACCCAGATTATATATTAAGACAATCATATAAACATGCA
Source organism: Phyllomedusa bahiana (assembly GCA_025379985.1). Classification (NCBI taxonomy): domain Eukaryota; kingdom Metazoa; phylum Chordata; class Amphibia; order Anura; family Hylidae; genus Phyllomedusa; species Phyllomedusa bahiana. Next base: position 56,635 of record JAODAL010013625.1, on the reverse strand, counting down.
CAGCCAAGGACCGGTTCAACTGTTGACACCAAAAATCCATGCTAACCAGGATCGGAGACAGTATGCGCATCATAGGCACCTTTACATGCGGCCGCCTCAGAGAGACAGACCCAAACAAGTACTGGCATGTGTTGAAGATGGACCCCGATCTGGCAGGAATATGTCGGGGAGGCCCCCTCGAAAACCTATAGTAAGGGGAAGAAATCTGGAAGGACTGTCTGGTTATGTACCACTTTAGTAAACCCAAAGAAAATACATGTTGCTAACTAGAACCAAACGTATCATTCAGATTTGGGGACTTATCTATTCTGTGACTTTGTTGAAAAGACAAATAGTACTCCAATGACACAGGGACAAGACCTATCAGATTAAACATTTCTTAACTGCAGACCACCACATTTGGTAATATCTGATAACCTGTACATTGGATAGAGGTATTGGGTAAAACCACAAGACACTGCGACGTAGGATCTGGGGAGCATTTGGGCGATAATCTCCATCAACGTGACACACCAATCTCACGGACCATATACACTCAATACATGGGGGTAAACTCCAAAATTCCTCAATGTTAGGGGCATGATCGAGTCTCTCCCTCTCAAAGACTGGAAACTTGGACAGATTATTACTGTAAGGGAAATGGTTCTGACATTTACCCTAAAAACAAAGCACCAAATGGGTTAAAATGACTCAGTATGGATTTCAGCAGCTATTTTTTAAAGTGTGTTATCTTTTTTTCTCCTGTGTATATACTGTATAACAATTGTTGAATTAACTTGCGACTGGTAGCACAATCATCCAAATTAATTTTATCATGTCACCCTTGGGAGAATTGGAATCAACTATCAGTTTCCTTTTCCTACCAATAAATGTTTGTTCATCAAACTAGCTGTATAACTGAGCATGGTTTTTAAAATCACCTCTGCTCATTCTGTCTGCCCCGTTGTCGCAGTCTGCAATATTTTTCGGCGCGATGCTCATCTGCGCCATGCGCCGTAACTAAGGACCGCTTTCTCGGCGCAGTTCTCCACGTTGCTGGGCGCACTAATGTGGATGACCACGGGGCGCCGTGAGTCTGCGCCTTTATCTTCTTGCACGCCAGCCAGCTTTCGGCGTCTCACACACATAGACTGATGCTGTCATGCCCTTACAGGGCGTGGAGATGATATAACAGTTCAGAAACTAAATATATGTTAACATGGGTGTAATGCACTTTGGTAGGGGGACCTTTTGGGGTTACGTTTTTTATTCTTATGCCCTTTTTTGTTTTTGGCACTTCCCACAGCCTGTGGTTTTACTGGTTTACATGACAAAACCTACAAGTGCGTATTGTGCTGATGAAAGAGAAAGGTCTAGTGTCCTTTTTTTGATGTAAACACTGCATGTCCATGTAGATTCTGCCATGAGTAACTACCATCAGTGTATCTATCTACCCTTTAATTTTCGTGCCATTGCATTATTGCTAGCCATTCGATTTGTCACTATACCCAGACACTTGGCGGCCATTTACCATCTTTCCCATACTGTCCACCTGATGATGTCAAGGATTTGCTTGAAACATGTTGGGACGGGCCATGAGGAATAACAGGTGTTTTTTGAATTAGCGGCAGCTGCGACAGGAACGCCCTTATCGGGGCGATTATCCTGTATCTCTCTCAGTTAGGTAAGGGTACAACATAGGTTAAATAGGGCCAGAATTTAGTATTCACTCTGGTCCCACCCATGTGGTTGTTATATCCTCCCACAGTTCTTAGTGCAGATTGTTATGAGATAGACTATTGAAACATATATATTAATATATTTAAATACAAGTTATTTTAGGACCGATAATTACCTCATTAAAAGTCATTGATACAAATGCAGTATACACCTTAAAGTGCACTGAACAAAGCAGTAGTGGCGCCAAAGTGAAAAAACACGTATCAGAAAAGTATTAGGATAATAATAAGGTATTTTTGGCACCTTTCAATTCACCTGTGGTGACTACAAAATTGCTGTATTCACATTTAACTGCAAAGTAGCTCTATCAACAAAGCTGTACTGCGCAAAAGTGAAAAAACACGTATCTGAAATGTATTAGGATAATAAAAGGTATTTTTGGCACCTTTCAATTCACCTGTGGTGACTACAAAATTGCTGTATTCACATTTAACTGCAAAGTAGCTCTATCAACAAAGCTGTACTGCGCCAAAGTGAAAAAACACGTATCTGAAATGTATTTGGATAATGAAAGGTATTTTTGGCACCTATCAACCTGTGCTGATTCCAAAATTGCTGGATTCTAATTTAACTGTAAGGTGGCTATATCAACAAAGCTGGAATGGGCAAAATTGAAAAAGAACACCTATCTGAAATGTATACTGATAATAAAAGTGGAGTTTTGCACCTAACAAAGAGACCTACAGTTACTAGAAAAGATGTGTATCCTAATATAAGTTCAGGCTGGACCAATATCCAGGAAATATTTCAATAGAAAACTGTTAATAATAAAGCTATTGCAGTGCAATGTCTACACTAAGTCTTGGTGAACTATATCCAGTATTCTTTAAAGAGCTTGTCTGTGTTCGCCCGCGGGAACCCCCCCATCCTCCCCCGCTCACCCCTGTGACTTTACAGCGGTAGATGCTCCTTTAAAATTCTCTACCTAACTACATAAAATCTTCAAATCTCTGATCTAACTAAGTTGTAAGGATCACAGCTAACAGTAAAGCTTTCTCTGTGAAGAAATAGAATAATTTCGCTGAGCTGTTTGCTGAGCTGGTGCGACAGAGGCAGAGCGCACGTCCTACTGCTCTGAGACGCTGACAGACACTGATCATGAACAGGAAGGGCTGTTATAGGTAAAACGAGGTCATGTGATTTTTCCAGCCAATCGCAACCATACACATCCCAGTCATGATGTCGCACACACATCTCACCCTGCTCTATTCTGTAAGCTGATTTGCTGGCCGCCAAAATGACAGGAAGCGCCGAAAATGGCGCGATATTAATAGATTATGCACATATTTTAACCTAAATTATTGCATGATCTAAAAAATCCGATCAACGTAAATACCGTGCCGATTTCAACTTTGTCGATAATAAACGCTCAACACTATTCAGGAGTCATAGCTGTTTGTCTGAAAGCTTCCTACTGTGATTGGCCACTAAATAAGACATGTCCCACAATACTTTGGAGAGGCCACAGACCGCATCTGTTATTTGGCAATAATAGCAAATATATGATAGAAATTTTGCAGTTTATAAAGCATGGGGCCGGATATGGGGACAGAGCCCTGTGAGGGAGGCCCCACATGATCTGGCGCCCCGATTCTGCATTGGGGGACACACCATGCAGGGAGTGGAGTATAAATACAGTGCCCTGCACAGCGTAGGAGCAGACGCGCGGTTGTCATTAGTAGAGGCAGACTTACCTGTGCTGCTCCCACCGTCCCTCTATGAGCCACCACTGTTTGAGACCGGGCCAGGGAGTATGGCCGACGTGGAGGAGCTGTTGAACCTGCTTATGCAGGCAGCAGATGCTCGGGGGTCTGAGAGGCTGCAGAGCAATGTGAGGGGGGGCGTTAGGGGGCAACTTAACCGGCGGCTCCTGTATCATCCCCTGCTGTTCCTCCACACCAGACATAGGACTTAGTCTCCCAGTTGGCTAAGCCCAGAGTTCATCCTGGGGGCCCGCATGCACCGCAGGAGCCCCTCAGAGGACCCTCCAGTTCTGGAAGGAAAATGTCTAGATGAGCAGGAACTTTCCTTCGCCCATGGGGGCTACAGCTAGGGCTCCAGTGGCCTCCATTCCAGAGGTAACGGCAGACCTGCCTAGTGATGTTCCAGTCAGGGAGCCTGCCAGACTACAGCGGTGGAATTCGCTGCCTTCTCCAGGACCATCTTCGAGCTTTGGCCCGGACGAGGGTTCTTCCACGAATGACGGGCGGCACTCCGTTGGCCCTGGTTCCTCCACAGTGGTTGATTCCCCACTTCCCCTGGTGCTGAGGTTGTACTCCCGCTTCATTCTGTGGCCATCAGGTACCCAGTTGGATTGGAAACATGAGGGACTTGTCCGCAAATCCGGAAGTTGGTGAGTGATCGCGGATACACTTCAGGGATCAGAGGCTATGACTCGCGGGATCACAGCTCCTGTGCAGTCTGGTGAGTTACTGTCCATTTCTTGTCTGTCTTCCTCTCTTGGTTTGTCTTTGGGTGCTTTAGATGGGCAGGTCCTGTTAGACCCCAACCCGGTGGGTCATGAGTGCGTGGTGGTTGGGGCAGGAGCTCTTGGTTAGCAGGACTTGGCGGGGTCTTTTAGGGAGCTCATGTTGTGCTTCCAGTAGCAAGTGGCTCCTGGAGTGATAGTTTTGCCGGTGGTGGATTGGGATAGGCGGAGTCCTTCGGCAACAGCGGAGAGTCTCAGCACCGGGGTTGGTGATATTTTAAAAGAGGTGAAGGACAAAATTTGGCAGGACGAATACGTCAAAATATTTTCACTGCTCCTGTTGGAGAAATTTAATTTGGATAAGGGGAAAAAAGATGACAGCAAGAAGAGGAGGAAAAGAAGCTGCAATGGTGCTTGATCCTACTAACTTTTCCCAATTGGATGCAGGCTTTTGCTATCTTGGCAAGCTTCATTGGTGAGAAAGTGCCGGCGCACTGCTTGGCCTTGTTTTGCTTTTTGGATGCGTTTGGGGAGGCTCAGAGGGTTTATGGGGGCAGGCATGGCTACGATACAATGAGCAATTTTGTCAAAGGCAGGCAGTATGCCCTTAAAATAGGCGGGATCGCAAGGACATCACCCTGTGGCTTAAGGTAGTGGCGTCTACGCACTATGGACAGTTCTTTCATGGTGGGGATGGGGGATCCGACCAGCAGGGGTTTTCGGGGTCTTTTGCAGGAGAAGGATTGCCAGGGACAAAGGTGGGGTTCTGTTGGCAATTTAATTTAATGGGTCAGGCTGTTGCTTCAAGCACATTTGTTCCCTGTGCAGTGTGGCATCTTATGGATCGTACCGTTGTTACTGGAGGGGTAAGGGCAGGGGCTCTGATTATACCCAAAGAGGTGATACCGGTGACGGTAACCGTATCGAAGTAGGTTCCCTGATCAGCAGGCAGCATGCTTACTGAGGGAAGGTTTCGAGGTTGGTTTGTGTCTTTTGTAGTGAGTGACCGGTGCCTGGTGAGGATTTCAAGCCATTCATTTGTGCACTGGGGTACTGAGCGGGCTGCTTTGAGAGTGAATGGATGTCAGTTGGGAGTTCCCGAGATGTGGGTGTGATCCGATGGGTGAGTGTGCGAGGCTTGTTGTGGAGGAACGTGTTGTCCAAATTCCACCGCTTCGTCAGCTGGGATCATCCCCTAACATTATGGTTTTCCATGTGGAGGGAAACAATTTGGGGTCACTTCCTCTTAGGAAGTTAATTCGGGATACACGTTTTGACCTTGTGTTGGATCTATCCTGGTTTGATCACAGTTTGGTCTTACATTGTTCCCAGGTTTTACTGGCGGCACGCGCACTCGATTGAGAGTATCAATAAAATGCACTCCAAGCTTTATAGAGCGATGGCAGCGTTTGTGGTTTGGAATAGTGTTGAGCGATTTTTATCGACAAAGTTGAAATCGGCAAGGTTTTTATGGTGATCGAATTTTCCAGATCATGCGATAATTAAGGTTAAAATTGTAGCTAATCTATTAAGATCGCGCCTTTGTTTTTCGGGCTTCTGTAGATTTTTGGCGGCCAGCAAAATCAGATTTACAGAAATAGAGCAGGGTGACATGTGTGTGCAACTTTCATGACTGGGTTGTGTATGGTTGCGATTGCTGGAAAAAAAATCAATGACCTCGTTTTTACATAGAAACAGCGTTTCCTGTTTCAGCCTCAGTGTTTTTCTCAGCGACTCTTAGGAAAGGACCTGCGCTCTGTCTGTGGCCAAACGCTCAGCGAAATTAGTCTATTTCTGCACAGAGAAAAAACCCTTTACTATTAGCTGTGATCCGTCCAATTTAGTTAGATTAGAGATTTGAAGATTTATGTAGTTAGCTAGAGAATTTTAAAGCAGCATCTACCGCTGTAAATTCACGCGGTGGGAGCGGGGGGGGGGGGGCACCGCGGGGACGAACACAGACAAGCTCTATCTTAAAGAATATTGGATAAAGTTCACCAAGACTTAGTGTAGACATTGTAGGGGGAATATCTTTTTTTATTAACAGTTTGCTATTGAAATTTTTCCTGGATATTGGGCAGCCTGAACTTATTTTGGGGTATCATCATTTCTAGTAACCTGCAGGTCTCTTTGTTAGCTGCATACCTCCACTTTTATCAGTATACATTTCAGATAGGTGTTCATTTTAATTTTTTGTGATGTTGAATATCCCCCTTTGGGCACTTAAATTACAATCCAGCAATTTCTTGTGTCAGCACAGGTTGTTTGTTGCCAAATTACCGTTTTATCGTACGAAAACATCACAGTTACGTGTTTTTTGACTTTTGGCACCCATAGTTCATTGCCGCATCTACGTAAATCTTAAAACCCCACCCAATTCTATATTCCCACTGAATTGAAAGTGCAAAAATACCATTTTTATATCAAAACATAACAGTTACGTGTTTTTGACTTTGCGCACCCAGTACTGTTCATTGACGCGCATTACGTAATCTTAAAACAGAAATTCTAATATTCACCACAGGTGAATTGAAAAGGTCCCAAAAAATACCTTTTATTATACTAAAACATAAAAGTTTAGTGTTTTTTGATTTTTGCGCACCCAGTACTGTTCATTGACGCAGCATCTACGTAAATCTTAAAAACAGCAATTCTATTTCACCACAGGTGAATTGAAAGGTGCAAAAAATCCCGGGTTTATTATATCAAAACATAACAGTTACGTGTTTTTTTGACTTTCGGCACCCCAGTACTGTTCTTGACGCAGCATTACGTAAATTTTTTAAAACAGCAATTTATATTCACCACAGGTGAATTGAAGGTGCAAAAATACCGTTTATTATATAAAAAACATAACAGTTACGTGTTTTTTGATTTTGCACACCCAGCATTGTTCATTAAACGCAGCATCTACGTAAATCTTAAAACAGAAATTCTATTTTCCCACCACAGGTGAATTAAAAGGGTCCCAAAAAATCGTTTATTATATCAAACATAAACAGTTACGTGTTTTTGACTTTTGCGCACCCAGTACTGGTCATTGACGCAGCATCTACGTAACTCTGAAAACAGCAATTCTATATTCACCACAGGTGAATTGAAAGGTGCAAAAAATACCGTTTATTATATCAAAACATAACAGTTACGTGTTTTTTGCTTTTGCGCACCCAGTATGTTCATTGACGCGACTATTACGTAAATCTTAAAACAGCAATTCTATATTCAACCAGGTGAATTGAAAGGTGCAAAAAATCCCATTTTTTTATATCAAAACATAACAGTTACGTGTTTTTTTACTTTTGCGCCCCCAGTACTTTCATTGACGCAGCATCTACGTAAATCTTAAAACAGCAATTCTATATTCACCACAGGTGAATTGAAAAGGTGCAAAAAAATCCCGGGTTTATTATATCAAAAACATAACATTTAAAGTGTTTTTTGACTTTTGCGAACCCGTACTGTTCATTGACGCAGCATATACTTAAATGTTAAAACAGCAATTTTTTATTCACCACAGGTGAATTGAAAGGTGCAAAAAATACATTTTATTATATAAAAAAAAAACTTTTACGTTTTTTTTGACTTTTGCGCACCCAGTACTGTTCATTGACGCAGCATCTACGTAAATCTTAAAAACAGAAATTCTATATTCACCAAGGTGAATTAAAAGTGCAAAAAATACCATTTATTATACCAAAACATAAACAGATACGTGTTTTTTGGACTTTTGCCCAGTCCAGATTTGTTGATAGACCCCTTGCAGTTAAATTTGAACCCAGAAATTTTTTGTTTTGATTAGAGGGATTTGAGAATAGCTGTGATTTGCGTTTTTTTAATAAGAGGACTTTCCAAAACTATTCCATACCTTCTCAAATTTTTTATATTTCTGGAATGAGGGAAAGCAGGTGGTATCGAGCAAAGAGGGGGGTAGCCATGGAGGTAGAGGTACGAGAGAAGGTGCTCCTTCCAGTGTGGGGGACAACACGCATGCCAGGGGATCGTCAGTTTTGCGGGAAACCCGTCAGGCCTATCATCGCTGGGTCAGGGCCCTGTGAATCTAAGTAACGAACATCGTCGCCAATCTGTCCTTCAGTGGTTAATGCAACCTGCATCTAGCAGTCTTACCTCCTCGTCCTCCCAGTCACGGCCACAAATGTCGGTCATCAGCTTCATCAGCTTTCCGTCCAACATTGAAGCAGCCCAAATGTCAACTCGTGTACCCACCATGTGGATAATCCATTGTCTGAAGACCTCTTTGATGACAAAAATGCGGTTGGTTGGGTCGAAGGCATGTTAAAAGATCAAGAGGATGATTTAGTCTGCTCTGACGCAAACAGTTTACTGATGCCATCAGAGGAGGTGAAGGAAGCCGGTCAATGGGCAAAAATCCCAGGCGGTCGGCACCGCCTTGCATTGCCCCTTGCTTGTAGCCCGCAGCTTCTGGATGCAGAAAGTCAGGCCGACCAAGTCACCTGTGTTGATGATGATGATGATGACGACATTGCGGATCCATCCTGGTCCTTTCCGCAGAATTTGCTTGCGAGCGCTACATCAGTGGACGAGGAGGAAGACGAGGGGGTAGTGTCACTACGGGTCCCGCCAAAAAAAGGGGAAGAGGGCGGTCGCAGAAGTCCGCTGATATGATTCCGCCAGCCAGGGTCAGCGCAAACCCCGTCCTCGCTTATCGCCGTCAAAAAGGTCCGGACCTTCAAGCCTGGGCCTTCTTTGAGCAAGCCTCTGATTACCCAGCGATGTTCATATGCCCCCTTTTTGCAGTAAACGCATAAGTAGAGGCAAGAACCTTAAGTGGTTAACCACCACCACATGTCTATTTCACATGCAGCGAATGCATGAGTTGAAATGGAGGAAACACTTGGCCAAAAAAGGCCACAGACCGACGCGGGCCTCCAACCACTGTCACACCCTCTGTCTCCGCCTCTCCTCCTCCCCCACCCCCAAAGCGTTCCTCAGCTGCCCATGTCCCTCAGAGTCATGATCAGGGATCAGCCTCCGCTTCAGCCCCCACCGTCGCCCGAGTACCACCAGCACCACCAGAGACCCTCCTACCCTTCTCCCTTCCGCCAGTTTGACGACCTGCACGCCCTACAGCGGCCAGTCTAGCAGCCAGCCCTTTTGTCTTCCAGGTTTGGAACAGAAGAAACACTTTTAACCCAAACCCTCCCAAAGCCAAAAGCTGAAATGTCGGCCTTGCCAGGCTGTTGGCCTTGGAAATGGTGCCTTTCCGTCTGGTGGCCACAGATGGGTTCCGCCACGTCATGGCCCTCGCCTGCCCCAATACCAGATGGGGAGCAGGCATTTCTTTGCCAGAAAAGCCGTCCCTGCCCTGGCCAGCCAGTGTCAATCTAAAATTTCAAGCGCGTTGTCTGCATCTGTGTCCGGAAAAGTCCATCTCACCCCCGACACATGGACTAGTAGCACGGCAAAGGGCCCCCTATATCTCGTGACAGCTCACTGGGTGAGCTGGGGGATGTCTCTGGGGTGACGGTGGCTCTCAGGTCGGCGCACGCTCTTCAAAACCGCCCGGATGGTGCGGGCTCTTTCCCCCCAAAGGTCCTCTGGTGGCATCCCCGTGCCCAGAGCACCAGGCCCTGTTGAAATTAATCTGCCTTGGAGACGTCCACACACGGTCAGGAGCTGTGGACGGCTCTAAAACGAGACCGAGCGCTGGCTGGGTGACAAGAACCTTGTGCCAGCAAGGTGGTGTGCGATAACGGGCGAAATCTGCTGGCCGCCTTAGATCGGTAGGCTGGAGCACATCCTTGCCTGGCACATGTCATGAAACCTTGTCGTCCAGAAATTTCTAAAGAGCTACCCGGGTCTGGACTTGCCCGCTGAAGAAGGCTCGAGGTCTGAGTTCGCACTTCCGCCCGTTCGCACCCTGCTTCGTCCCGCCTGGCTGCGTTGCGCGTCAGCTCGGCCTCCCGTCAACCGTCTCATTGTTGACGTGGCAACACGCTGGAATTCCACCCTCCACAGCTCAGCGATTGTGCAGCAGCGCAATGCCATTACGCAGTACGGGAAATGACACATGGCTGACAAGCACGGTACAGACCTCGGGTGTTGAACCACCGAGAGTGGAGGCAGGTGAAAGATTCTGCACCATCCCTGCAGTTTTGAAGAGCCACCAAAATGGTCAGTGCGGACAATGCCCTTGTCAGCATGAGCATTGTGGGGATCTTAGTTCTGGAACGATCGTTGGACACTTTGAAAAAACAGGTCCGCCAGCGATGGAGGAGGAGCGGACACAGATGCGGACATGGAGCCTTTCTCTCCGTTTAAATCCACAAAGGCCCGACAGTTTCACAATTTTCATCGGTCTTCTTAGGGAGTGGTTCGGGGTCCAGAGCCCAGTGCAAGGTAGGCAGCAGCTCTCAGGGTGCTCATCTCAGGCAAGCCAGGGCTGTGTTGAAGCTGTGCCGGAGCAGCGGAGGAGGAGGAGGAAGGAGGGTTTTTCCAGACACCGATGTTACCGATCCCTGCCTTGGAAAGAGGTTGGCGCGACTTTGAGGCGAGAGGGGAAGATGAGGAAGATCAGTTTGCTTTGTGCCCCGACCAGAGGCTTGGGAAATCAAGGCTCCATCTCTCACCTGAGTGCTTTGATGCTCCATTTCCTCCAACATGATCCTCGCATTAAGGCCATCAAAATGAACAAAAAGTTACTGGGTGGCCAACCCTCCTGGATCCCGTACAAAAACAAAAAATCAGCACTTTCCTTCCACCCACCCAAATAGAGAGGGAAAAAAGCAGGAAATGGAGACCTTGCTGATTGTAAACTGGAGACTCTGTTGCTCTGCTTCACGTTCCCCAAATGTCACGGTGGAACAAAAATCAGCGAAAGTGACAGCAGTAGAGTGCCAAGTTTGGCGTAGCGGCAGCAGCAGGCAAAGGTGGCAGAAGCCTAATGGGTGACCTCTGGCAATCTTTGTTTACCACCTCACCAACGCATGCAATTGCAGGGCACACATCCCAAAACACAGAGATCAGCTTAAGATCATGGTGCACGACTATCTGAGTCTCAACACCGATGTTTTTGCATGTGTTCCGGACCCAATAGACTTCTGGGTATCCAAAATGGGACGAATGGCCCGAGCTGGCTCTCAAAGCCATAGAGGTGTTTTTCCTGCCCAGCGCCAGCGTATATCTGAGCGGACTTCAGCACAGCTGGAGAGTCATTAAAGACAAACGCATCCGGCTTTCCACTGATAATGTGGATTTGTTTGAAATTTCATCAAGATGAATCAGCATGGATCTCTGATGATATTGTGGCCCCAATTGCGAGGTCACCCATTTGTTGCCACGTCTAATTCAATTCCTTTTCAAACAGAAATGGGGCCTCTTGAAAAACTTTTTTTTTTAAAAGATCTTTTCTTACTGCAATTTTTATTCTCTTTTCCCCAAAAGTTCTTTTGATGGTTTTGTGTCGAGGAGACTGTAAAAGACAGCAAGGTTTCATGACAACACCGTATTCCATTTACTCACTTTATCTTAAGAAGTTTTCCATTGTCAATGGTTTTGAGGTCCTTTTTGCGTGAGATACAAACAATAATCATGGTCCTTTGGAACAGAAAATGTTTACTTCTAAGTGGCATTTCTCCCTCACAATTTTTAATAGTGGCTGGAGAAGTCATATTTTAATTTTTTGGGTCATGTTGCTGTGAGATACAGCTATAATTATGGTCCTTTGGGGAAAAGAAAAAGTGGCTTCTAAGTGGCATTTCTCCTCACAATTTTTAACAGTGGCTGAGAAGTCATTTTTATAATTTTTTGGTCATGCTGCTTTGAAATGCAGCAATACTAAGATCCCATTATAAAAAAAATTAAAGTTGTTTCTAACAGACTTTGTTCTTCACAATTGACCAAAGTGGCTCAGGGTCATGCTTTGAATTTTTGGGGGTATTTTGGGTGTGGGCATGCAGCTATACTACTGGTCGTATTCTAAAAATGTTTTTTTCTAACAGACATTTGTTCTTCACAATTGACCAAAGTGGCTCAAGGGTCATGCTTTGAATTTTTGGGGGATTTTGCTGTGCATGCAGCTGTACTACAGGTTCCTATTCAAAAAATGTTGTTTCTAACTGACATTTTGTTCTTCACAATTGTCAAGAGTGGCTCAAGGGTGATGGTGCTGTCAGAAACAGGAATAGGTAGGACACTGTTAATGGACACTTATTGCAAAATGACTTGTTTTTGCAAGATCTTTAAAAATAGCTATCAATCCCTGTATTGAGACAAACCCATTTAATACAATGAAAAAAAGAGAAACAAAGACATGGTGGGATTCCATCCTATTTTAAAAATGTGTTTTCTAGAAATTTTTAAATACTAAAAAACTTGCATGTACAAAATAGCTGTTAAAAAAATTCCTCTGAATTGTACAAGGGAGGTACAGAAAACTTGACCAGATGTAGGTTATTCAAAAGAACATGGAGTATGGAGCACAGACAGAGAACAAAGTACAGAGACCATTTCTCCAGCACGTTGAGTAAAAATGAGAAAAAGAATGCCAAGATAAAGGCACCTGGGTGTAACAGGAGGTTAACCACCAGTATTTCCAATGAAACTCAAAATTTTGGTCCACACTCATACGGAGGGGCAAAAGCGCTACCCCGGTATTGCTGTGTACAGAGGAAGGCTGGAGTTCTCACACTTCGCTTCCGCACTTGCTTCAGCACGACAGTTTTCGTTGCTGCGTCATCAGGGCATTTTAACCTGCGTGTTAATAGATGACGGACGCCAGCCTGGGCTTTCACCGCACCCACTGTAACTCCGGCCCTAGGTCATGCTGTGGCCCAGGACAGGTAAAGTCAATGTCCCGTTCAACTAAAAAAGGTGGTTGAAAGACTCCTTTTTCCGGCACTTTTTTAAATGTGGGGGTCATGCAGGTTTGGGGCTCATGCTGTGGCCCAGGACAGGTATAGTCAATGTCCAGTGAAAAATAAAATGGTGGTTGAAAAGACTCCTTTTTCCGGCCCCTTTTTAAATTCAGGGGGGGGGTCATGCAGGTTTGGGGCTCATGCTGTGGCCCAGGACAGGTATAGTCAATGTCCAGTGAAACTAAAATGTGGTTGAACCAGATCTTTCTCCGGCACTTTTTAAATGTGGGGGTCATACAGGTTTGGGGCTCATGCTGTGGCCCAGGACAGGTATAGTCAATGTCCAGTGGGAAAAATAAAATGTGGTTGAAAGACTCCTTTTTCCGGCACTTTTTTAAACTGTGGGTCAGCAGGGGTTTAATGGTCATTCTGCGGTACAGGACAGATTTTAGTTAGTGTCCAGTTTAAACTAAAATGGTGGTTGAAAGACTCCTTTTTTCGGCACTTTTTAAATCTGGGGGGCATGCAGGTTTGGGGCTCATGCTGCGTTTCCAGGAAGGGATATTCAATTGCCCCGTTCAAGTAAGATGATTTGGGTTCAAATCATACTGCCTTCTGGCGCTTTTTAATTTGTGGGTGGATGCAGGTTTAGGGTCAGGCTGTGGTACAAGAAAGGGATAGTGAATGGTCTGTGACTTTTTTTTTTGTGACTTTTATACAAGTGTGTTGCCTAAGATGTTAGACGTATCCATTTGGACTGTTGTGGATGTTAATTTCAGCTTCTCCACCCTTGTTTGGGTGTAATAATGAAGGTGTTTTGCTCCCCCATGACTTTAATGGTAATCGTATAATCGATGTCACTACAAAAAAACCTTATCGATGCGGCCCCGACTACGACTATCGTCGATTTCGTGCCAACGCAATCGCTAACACTAGTTGGAAATGGTGGCTTTTTTGTCTGCCATAGTTTTGGTGCCCGGGGAGGGTAATTTTGGAGAGGTGATGGTGTGCACTGAATGTGGGGGGTTTTGGATTGTGGCTTAGGGACAACTGTATGTCCCGGGCGCCCAGTTTCTGGGTCTTTCCCCCAAAAAAAAACTGGTGAGCCCTGTTTGTGTTTTTAACCGGCCCCATACAAAATTAGGTGTATTTAAAAAACCTTGCTGCACTTTCTATTGCCCTAAGATTGGGGGGTGTTTTGGGGGATGTCCATAAAAAAGTTTTATTCTTTTTTGCTTTGTACGGCAATCCCAAGTGCGTTTCTACTGGAGCATGTAGACCCCAAATTTAAAAGTGGGGTTTCCTGGGACGAATTTTGCTTTTTTGTAAAAAACGCTAAATCTTGACCCCGCAGTAGTAAGGTTATGATTTAGTCGATTCTACACTTAATGTGCGAAAAAATGGTGGCACCAAAAAATTTTGTCGCCCTAGCTTCCAAAAGGGTGGAGAGAGCTTTGGGCTGTGGAGGTTTTCAAGGCATGGGGCAATGGGTGTTTTTGTGGCGGGATGGGGTCCTTGGAGGCGGTGAGAAATTTGGTGAGGGGAGTCAGAATCGAGTGTGGCTCCCCAAGTTTATGGCCTCTTTTGGACTGGTCTGACAAAGGTGGGACTCTACAAGCCTGGGTCTCTTGTAGCTGGTGAAGTGTTGGTAGTCACCTGAGGTGGCTTGTGGTGCCCTTGAGTCGGGGGTGACGGCTAAGAGTCAGGCATTGAGGAGATTTACGACCGGATTTCGCCAGACCTTATGATAGCTCCAAGGACCTCAGCCCCATTGGTTTTTCTCTTCATGGGCGTGTTTTCCGGTGTGTTTGGGAATGTTTGCTATTGGGAAGGATATTGTTTCCAGAGTTATTTTTAGAAGTATATTTATATTTGACGGTTATATATGTTTCTATACTTAGTAATAAAATGGCTGCAGTGGCCATTGGGGGTAGTTCGTGTTTAGATCACTGCTGGGTTGGATAGATGGTCCTAAGCGACAGAAGAGGTAGGGGCTACACAGGTCAAGACTTTTTCATACTTCAACAGAAAACAGGCATTACATGTAATATCTGCATTTTCTTCCTTGTGACTGTCAACAGTTCTATGAACAAACCACAAGGTATGATGTGACAATAACAACAGCTACAAAATAAACATTTACAGATCAAACCTTCAGTTTCTCCTTGGGGTGTTTTATCATTATTGAATTCTATATGTGGAAAAAGACAAGTAAAAGCCATCATCAGGGCATAGGGTGGTATGAAACTACAATACATGATCAGAATACTGTCAAATTTAGGTGCTGTGGTAAAAAACAACATGTAGCAAGATGACCAATGCTCGATGATATAAACAAGACCATCAAAGGGGTTGTACAATATATATATTAAGGTACTGCTGCCCACATAACACAAAAACAAAAATCCTCAATTCACCTTCCTCCTAACATCCACTCCAGCCAGGGACATAACTCGACATAGCTGGGCCACATAGCAAACTTCTGAATGCCCCACCCTTCCCCAACGTCCCCTTCCTCACAACCACAAACATTTACCAGTATTTCTATATAGTAGTCATACAATTACTTAATAATGCTACTATATATGCACCACAAATTAACACCACATAGTGACTGAATAATACCCCTAAACTATTACTGAATAAAGATCAATATACAAAGACCAATGTTACGACCAGTGACCATACAGTGGTAGATGCCCTTTAATGCAGGTTTTCTGCAGACATATAAGTAATTACAGTGCAACTAGTGATTTACAGATGACATTTACTATGATGGGAGTTGTTCTCTTTCTTTTTTCATCTCCATCCAGTCCAGACAGCCATGATGACTTCTCTCAGCCTCCAGTCTCCCCTGCAGAATCTGCACATAAATATCTTAGAATCTTCACTTTACTATTAACTCCCTGCCTGTCCCCCACATTTGTGCAAACTTTCCATAGGGTGATAGGTGGAGTTGAAGAGAGGTTATAGTGTGAAAGGTTGGGGTTGTATTTTGAAAGGTGGGAGAGCTTAGAGGTGCAGTCTCCTAAAAAAAAGTTAAGGAGGGGGACAGAGGACTAAACCCTAGGATTGTGTTTCCCCCCCCCCCCCCCCCCCCCCCCCCCACCCCCCCCTCGACGCCTTACAGTGTACCCTAAAAAAATTCATTTGTGTGGTTTTCGTCCAAACTCATCTTTGCGCACCCAGATATCCGTCTGCAAGTGTGGTGAACAGAGTTGGCAGAGAATTAGATGTGGTTTTGTAGTGAGTTGCAGTTAGCATGGTGGCTCTCACCCAAACTCTATTTAACACAATCCCGTTAAATTTACTTTTATATTAGTAAACACCTGTTTGGCGATCGTGAGCTTTCCATTCCTCACGTATCTTCATATGTTCCGTAATGACCAAACTATTATAGCTCAATTTTTTTAATCATGTATATGATAAACAATCAACAAACAATGTCTTAAATTCAATAGACAAAAGAAGGTGCAATACTTATCGCATAGTAGCGTAGTTCATCTTTTTAAATGTTCCAACTAGAGATGGGCGAATTTCTCAAAAATTCAATTCGCCAAGTTTGCTGAATTTTCCGGTAAAATTATTTTTGACCCGAATTTATTCGGGGCGAATCGTGTTAAAAAACAGCTATTTCCTGGCTGCAGAGAGCCTGTAGGGTGTTGTAGAACATTGTGCCAGGCTAAAATATGCCTCGAGAGCGTGGTTTTGGTCTTCATCCAATGCTGTTATTTTTGTTGACACGCTGATGACAGTGCACCGCTATTAGAATCGGCTTCACACTTCACTTCTCTGGCAGTTATCAGGGGTCAAAACTGACCAAATAACTGAAGTGTGGAACACAGCCTGACAAGGTAATGTCAGAGCCAGATGGAAAGAACCAAGCTGAGGGCCAAGATCCTACTTTGTATAATAATTTAATCTTTTTATTTATATAGCGGCCAACATATTTCCGCAGCCATTTACTCGAATTTATAGGGGTACTAAGCATAGACAAACCAGGACATTACAATATTAAAAAGCTTCTTTACATTTCAATTCACGAGGTGTGAGGGTCCTGCTCGCATGAGCTTAAATTTATTAGGGTGTAGATGGGTTTAAAACCAAAAGGGTTAGAAGTGCTTGGTTTACAAATGGTCCAAGCCATGTTACATAAATATGGGGTAAGTAATACATAAAAAGTGGATGAACCTGGCCATCCAATACATGCATCTATGTACTGATAAGTGCCTGTGGATGCCAAAGTGCAGGAAGGACGAATGTGTGACAGATTTTGGAGGTTATAACAATTAGGGATTTGGTAGGCTTGTCTAAGAAGATGAAGTTTTCGCGCCACATCTTAAAATGTGAGGGTTGTGAGTGTCATGATCACATGGGGTAACAAAAGAATGCAATAGTAGGTTCTGGAGCAGCAAGGTCGCAGCACAGTTAAGGGGATGTCACAGCAGGGGTTCACCCTGTGAGGCCATGACTTCCGGTATCATCTAGCGGGAGTGTGTTGACCACAAGCCAAAAAAGTTTTCAAATGGTTGACTAGGTCATCCACTTTCTCCAGATGGTCATCTGACAACCCTGGCAAAGAGTCAATGCATCCGTAAGACACAAACTTTAGTTGGCATTGCCTGGGAGCAGGTCAGGGGCTCTCATTGTACTGTGTTTTCGAATGGTATGTGTGTGAACTATAATCCTCAGCCATACCCTGCAGTTCTGTTTCATTATAACTGTGTTTTGATTGGTTTGTGTGGGTGATCTTACATTCCTTCTGCCATCCCCCATTCAATATTTTTCTGTTTCATTTAATACTGTGTTTTTTGATTGGGATGTGTGTGAACTACAATCCATCAGCCATCCCCCAATTCATATCTGTTTCATTATACTGTGTTTTCTGAATGGGGTTTTGTGTTGTGAGGAGATTGCACCCAGCTCTGTCTTAATAAAAAAATTTCCTGTGTTTACTTGTGTAGCCATTTGATCCCAATTGTTACCCTGAAGTCTTTTCTCTGTGCAGGGCCATTTGTAACCCCACCCATTTACGACACCTGGGTTCCCAGATTATATGAATGAACTGCACATAGCACATTATAACTGTGAGAGCTGAGGTCAATTTTGACCATCGGTCAATTTACCATCTATAGCAGTGCAAAATTTGGAACCTAGATTTGTAAGTGATAGATTTGTACGTGGTTTGTAGAAATAGGACCGAAAAGAGACAGAGGGGGCTGGGAAGATCGCGTTTTTTGTGAGTATCTGGTCTTTTAAATTACACCTCATTCACCATGCTCACTATTGCTATCTACCTTGCAGCCATCTGCTTCCTATTGTATAGTGATGAGCGATTGTGTCAAATATCGTTATCAATTCGATAGTCAATATCGGCAATTATTATGACGATTTCCGATAGTCGATAACAGATTATCGCCGATGACCATTAAAAGTTTATGGGAGAGGAACAACACTTCATTCTTACACCAAACAGGGCTGGAGATGTTGGAATTAACATCACAACAGTAAAACTGGATACGGTGCTACATCTTTAGGCAAACACAAGTTAGGCAACAAGAGTCACAGAAAAAAACGCACAGGAATATTTACTATCCCTGTCTTGTTACACAAATGACCCTTAAACCTTGCAAGACACACAAATTAAAAAGTGCCAGAAGGCGAGTTATGATTTACCATAATTTTACTTGACCTGGACATTGACTATCCCTGTCCTGGATCGCAGCATGAACCTTAAAACCTGTCTGACCACACGGTTAAAAACGTGCCGGGACATAAAGGAATCTTGGAACCACAATTTTAGTTGAACTGACATTGACTATGCCTGTCCGGGCCCACAGCATGAGCCCTAAACCTGCATGACCCAAGATTAAAAACTGCCGGAAAATAGGAGTCTTTCCAACCCCATTTTAGTTGAACTGTGGGACATTGGTATTTTACCTGTCCTGGAGACGCGAGTTTGACATTAAACCTGTCTGACCCACAGATTAAATAGTGCGGAAAAAATGAGTCTTTAAACCTCATTTTTGTTGAGCTGGACATTGACTATACCTGTCCTGGGCAACAGCATGAGCCCCAATTCTGCATGACCCCCAGATGAAAAGTGCCGGAGAAAAAAGGAGTCTTTGTATGCTGTATTTTAGTGAAATGGACATTGACTTCCATATCCTGTATCGCCCATGACCCATAACATTGACTGTGTGAATAATGCTTTAAAGATGAAGGGCGACATGATGTTCGGGAGTTGGCCTTTTTTCTGGTGATACGAAAGCCTTCACACGATCCGAAATCCCTTGGCAGACGCAGTGATGCGCCTAAAAAGGCGTGCAATGGGCGCGGTGTGGGCATTCTGGGGTGGGACGCGGCACATTCGAATAGTTCGAGGCATGTATGATCGCGGGTCGGCAAAGTGCGGCGCATTGCAGCGCTTGACAGCTCTGACTGGCAGACCTAGTTGAATCTGGTCTAAATGAGCCAGCGAAGGCGAAGTGAAGCGGAAGGAATGAATGGGGCAAAAATGTGCTCTAGGTCGGAAGTTTTACAACAGTACACAGCTCTCAGCTCCGTGGGACTGGAGTTTGATTCAAAAATCGTTTTTATTAAGTGTAAAAATATTTTCTGAAAAAAGAGCTCAAACCTTCTAAAAAAAAATACGCTTTAAGAAAAATTCACTAACAACGCGTTTGTCGCCGGTCACCGGCGATACATCAGAACTTGCGGATATAGAAAATTGCCGGGTAAATACTGTTATTCAAAATTCTGTAAGGCCTCTCTTCATCATTGGTCTGCCATTAACCAGCTAATCAGAATAGGAGCGACAGTGAACCATTATAAACTATGAGAGTAGTATTGACCAATCAAATGAAAGGTAGTTCAAAATACGTTAAAAAAGGCCAGAAAAGAGTCTGATTGGTTGAACCTAGCGGGGGTTTGGCTTATCCCGGCCAATCAGTGCGTGGAGCTACTTTGTCCCATTGTAGTCTATGGAGAGATGGGGGCACTGAAAATCCTGCTCCGTGCGGCATGGAGTATTAGTAATAAATCGTTTTTATTAAGTGTAAAATATTTCTCTGTAAAAAGAGCTAAAACCTTCTATAAAAATCATAAATAAAATCATAACAACGTGTTTGTCGCCGTAATTTTTATTTTCTTTATTTCGTTCACCCATATTATTGATATTGGATAACGAAATATAGAAATAAAAATGAACTCATTGAATTCATTTTTATTTGTTTATTTTTGTTACCCCCATATTATTGTTCATTTGAATTACTGTATGTCCCGGCAATTTTCGATATCGCAATTCCTGATGTAGCGCCGGTGACGGCGACAAAACGTTGTTAATGATTTTTATTTATTGTATGTTTTAAGAAGGTTTTTGCTTTTGTACAGAGAATGTTTTACACTTAATAAAAAACGATTTTATTTACTAATACTCCCATGCGCATGGTGCCGAGATTTCAGTGCCACCATATTCCATAGAATACATGTAACAAAGTTAGAGATCGCGTTCTGATTGGATGGAGTGCCAAGCCCCCGCTAGCTCAACCAATCAGCTCTTTTTTCTGCCCTTTTTTACTGTATTTTGAACTGTCCCGCCTTTTCGTTTGATGGTCAAATTTCCACTCCTAGGTTATAATGGTTCACTCGTCGCTACTATTCTGATTGACTGGTTTATGCCGACCAATGAGAAGAGCTTACAGAATTTGAATTACTGTATTTTCCCGGCATTTTTTCAAATATCCAAATTCCTGTATAGCGCCGTTCATTGTTTTTTGGTGTGATTTTATTTATGTATTTTTTTTAGAAGGTTTGAGCTCTTTTTTCAGATAATGTTTTACACTAATAAAAAAAATTTTTTTGATTTCATACTACATTGCCTACGGAGCTGAGAGCTGAGATTTTATTTCTGAGCGATTTTTGTATTTTTCTTTTTTTTTTTCGTTGTCCCTTTAATTTTTATATGTTCACTTTTTCATACATTATTCGCTTTTAGACAGCTTTGATTTTTCACTTTATTCATTCATTCATTTGAAATAACAACTTCTTTTGCTATTCACTTCATGTTTAATGATTTTTCGCTCATTTCCAGCCTGTCTGCAGAATCGGAATACATGTTAGGGACTCTCGCACTGCGCCTAAGTCCCGCACTGGCCTCCCACTGGGCGAGGCGCAGGGAACTTTTCACCCCATGTAGAGTGCACTTCCTCGAGCGGCGAATCTCACGGCGCGTCCCGCACTGAGCCTAGTACCGCACTGGCGCCTCACAACACTGGCGAGGCGCGGGTGGACTTTAACTGCATGTATGAGCATACTCGGGCGCGACATACATGAGGCGCAGCTTGATCATTGTTCGGAGCGCTTGTAATACGTGCGCTATGACGCGGCGAGATTCCATAAGTGAAGCTCCCAAAGTGGTAAGAAAGAATACTTTTTTTTCATGAAAACTTGTACAATTGGTGTTTTTACAGTCTCCTCACCGCAAATCCAGGCAAAATGACCTTTTCGGGAATCTGAGAATAAAAAGTGCAGTATGATAATTATATTTTAAAAAAATGTGAAGTTAGACGGAATGTGAGAGGGGAACGGCTACAAATCTTGTGACCTCGGCAACTGGGGCCACAACATCATCAGAGATCCATGGACTGAATCTTCTTGATGAAGCTAACGATCATCTTTATCTGTTATTGGAAAGCGGATGCGCTTGTCTTGTATATGACTCCTCAGCTGTGCTGAATGTCTGCTAGATATGAACGCTGGCTGCTGGCAGGACAAACACCTCTATGGTCATTCATCCCATTTTGGATACCCGATGTCTTATTGGGTCCGGTAAATATCCAAAAACATCGGTGTTGAGGACGCCAGATAGTCGTGCAACCATGATCTTAAGCGTCTCTGGGTGTTGTATGTGTGCCCTGATTACATGGTTTGTGGAGCGTGGTAAATAAGATTGGCCAGAGGTCATCCCATTATGGTTCTGACACACAATGCGTGCTGCTGCTGATGCTGCCGCTGCGGCTACTGAAACTCTATGCTGTGAAGTTGTGACGATGTTCCAACGTGTCAATTTGAGACTTGAAGCAGACGAAACAGATGTCTCCAGTAGATCAATGAGCATGGTCTCCAATTCATGCATTTGAATCTCTATTTGAGTGGTAGAAGAAAAAAGTGCTGAGTTTTGCTTTGTTACCGGGGATCGAGGTGTGTGGCCCCCAATAACTGTTGTTCAGTTTGATGGCCTTAATGCGAGATCATGTTGGAGGAAATGGAGCATCACAAGCACTCATTGTGAGAGATGGAGCCTTGTTTTCCCAAGCATTCTGGGCTCGAGGGGCACTAGCAAACTGATCTTCCTCTGATTCTCCTCCGCCTAAATTCTGTGAAAAAAACCTTTTACAAGGCAGGGGACATCGGTAACGTTGGGTGTCCAGGTATACTCTCTTCCTCCTCCGCTTCCTCCGGCACAAGCTTTAACACAAGGGCCCCCCGAATTGCACAGATGATGCACCTGAGAGCTGAGGCGCCACTTGCACTATACCTGGACCCCGAACCACTGCCTAATGAAGACCGATAAAAATGTGAAACTGTCGGGCCTTCTGGAGAGAAAGGCCCCGTGTCTACATCTGTGTCCATCTCCTCCTCCATCGCTGGTGGGACCTGATCTTTCATAGTGTCCAACGATCGTTCCAGAACTAAGATCACCACTAGAGATGGGCGAATTGATTCTAACGAAGTGGAATTCATTTAGAATTTCAGGAAAACTTCGGTTCTGAACGAAGTCGAAGTTTGGGGTGATTACGCGTGAACGAAGCTTGTTTTTGATTGATAAAATGCCCTGCGAGATCATGGCGTTAGATGGGCAAAGAAGTCTGGGAGGAAGAAATGGGATAGCCTACATGGACATGTGACAGAGATTGAAGGCCAATCAGAGAGCGGCGGGATGCTGTGACGTCACCGCACTATATAGTCCGGGCGCGGACGCTGGCAGCTCACACCGCTCTTCATTGTGCTGTGTGAGGAAGGTGCTGCCGCTGTGCTCAGATGTCTCATATAAAGAACTAACTGTTATACAGCGTTTATTGGGGGGTGTCACTGTTGTCTTAGAGACTGCTTCTTTACGTTCTTATTTCTGATTTTGTGGGGTATGGAACTGAAGTCGTGTGCGTCCATTCAGCTGCATATACATTTAATGCTTCTGCTCAGTTTTGACCACATTGATTCTCTCCAGGGTTAGCTAAGCCTGTTGTTGTTGTATTCTGTTAATGTAACTGCGTTTTAAAACCAAATACCACTTAAATTGTTGGTTTGCTCATTTCTTTGTGCATTTTTGTCTCACCAGGAGTTAATTAAGCGGTTGTGGTCACTAAATGGTAAACGTTCTTTTACACCGCCAATAGGAAAGAGCATGTATCAATTCTTGCGGTAACATAATTCATATCCGAAGGTTAATTACAAGTTTTTCTGTTGGTTGTGTTCCGTAAAATACTCGCCGTTTTATTCACGCTACAAGTGGGTAATTTTTGGCAGCACATTTCTTTCGCAATTACAGCCAAGGGTTAACGATGTATTTTTCTGCAGTTGTACTTGGTATTGATACTTTGTTTTTAACCGCCAAAGTCAAAAGAAATTTTTGGCTGTTGCATATCTATCGAAGGTTAATTACGGGAGTTTTCTGTTGTTGTGTTCCGAAAATACACAAGTTTTAATAACGCTACAAAGTGGTAATTTTTGGCAGCACATTTCTTTTCCGCAATTTCATCCAAGGGTTAACTAAGTATTTTTCTGCAGTTGTATTCAGCGAAGGAATTGTTTTTTTTCCGCCAAAGAAGAAATTTCTGTAGATAATTCATTTTCCGAAGGTTTAATTTGACTGTTTGTGTTTTAGATTCAGTAAAATACTCAGTGTTTTTAAACGGGCTAACAACACAAGTAAATTTTTCCTGCCCAATTTGTGGAGCGCAATTTATATCCATGGGTTTCCTAAGCTTGTTAGTGGGTTCATCTGGAGTCAAATACAGGGTGTGTATTTATCATATCAGATATCTTCATCAAACAGAGTCTGTACATTTTAGAACAAACGTATGTCAGACAGAGTGGTGGCAGGTCTTCACCTTGCGGTGGCAGTGGCCAAATATTCTGGAGCAGGCCCATGTCGCAGCACAGCAAGGGGACGTCGCAGCAGGGGGTCACTCGGTGAGGCCACAACTGCCGGTGTCATCAAGCGGGCCGTGTGTTATCAGCACCCAATGGTTTTGATTGGGTTGACTGGTCATAAAACTTCATCCCAGATGACATCTGACAAACCTCAGCAGAGTCGGAGGATGTCGGACACAACCCTTAGTTGACTTGCCCGGGTGGGGGTCAGCGGCCCTCCACCTGTCACTCTAACCTGCACTCTGTCCAATCCGGTTTCCTCAGCCTGAGATCTTATATGTGGTATGGCTCAGCGCTATATAGCGTGGATGAACAATTTGAGGAGGGCAGTAAGCAGCTACTTGGCAACGAAGAAATGGGGCCAAAAATCCTGCTTCTTGCAGTAGGCAGCCAATGTAAAGGATGTGGAGGAGTGGCATGGGGGTCTTGTTGTGCAGGGGTTAGCTCTTTACCCAGAATGGTGAAAGAGGACAGCAGTGTCGATGAAACACAAATCGATCGTTGTATGTAGACGACGCACTTGGGTGTCGGGTGAAGCAAGGGCTTCATACATCGTCAGGAGAAGAGGCGTCAGCTTGCGCGTCAGGCAGCGGCGCAGCCAGCAAGTGGGTTGTGTGGGCCGTGAGTCAGCAGGGTAGCCAGCTGTGTGAGGTCGGGAGCCAAGGGGGCCAACGGGGTACACAAACCTGTTTCCAAGAAAAGGTAGCGGCACAGGGGCACAGCGAGGCAGCAGGCGGTAGTAGTCACTCAGTGCGGAGCATTGGCCGGTAATTTAGATTATAGGCGGTGTGGCAGTTCTCTTGCTAAGACACCGATAGGAGCCGAATATGGGTATATTGTAGATTCTGTGGGGCAGAATTGTGAGCGGGGCCAGGGAGCTAAGTTGGCCCATGCCCTGCGTCAACAACATGCAGCGTTCACCATACGGTGGCCTGGGAGAAAACGTGGCCAGAATGTGGTGGTCCATCCTGCCGCCGCAGCAACAGCAGCAGCAGCGCCCAGTTTCACGTATGCCATTGCAGCTAGTCAAGGCTCCACCACCTTGCAGAAAGAGAGATGTTCTCTTTGCCATCATCTCTCAATCCAGATGCTCCTGTCCTCGCTACTCATGGCGCCAGCAGTCGTTTCAACGAGGCGATTGCCAATGTGAAAACTGTATGCGTCCAACCATCCTAAGGTGCTGAAGCTGGACCATGCTACTGTCCAAGGTGTTGGTTTTGCAGTCCTTCCCTTTCCAAATGGTGGACTCTGCACCGTTCAGAGAAACTAATGGCTTATGCGAGCCGAGATGGAGAGTTCCAAGCCGTAATTTATTTTCCAAAAAGGCAGTACCAGCACTTATAAATATGTAGAACAGAAGGTGGGCCAGTCCTTGAGTTTCGGTTTGTTCCATGTTGCATGGCAGAGCGGACGGTACTGGAGCTGTAACTACGGTTCAGGGCCAGTACATGTCCTTTATGGGCCCACTGGGTGAATTTGCTATGCCGGAAGGCACACCAACAACTTGGACAGGAGACGCCGCTTTTCGCATCGTTGTCAAAACTGCGGCTCCTGCGCCATGTACTGCTCTCATCTCCCACCACCGCCCATCTTCTCAGCCTCCACATGTACTGCTCCATCATACCACATGGGTAGGGCACAGTGGTGTTACGTAGTTCTACACCGGCTTGCCTCGGCGAACGAAGTCAACACAGGGGAGGAAACTGCGCCGCGCATGTAGCAAGAAATCGTTGTGTGGCTTTCTCCGCACAACTGCAATTCGGATCCATGGTTGACGGACAATGGGAGGAGAAAACATGGTGCCATGCTGCACCGAGGTGGGATGGTCCATGCGCCCTGGCCATGGCGATGTGTTCAATCAGGTTGTGAAAAGGTTCCTGAAGTCTTCCACCGATCTTCAGAAGATTCTGAAAATGGCATGAAAACTGTGCTTGCACTTCATCCCATTCCTACAAAGCCAAGGAACATCCCCTCGAGTTGCAGCGGCAGAAACGCATCCCCAATACCCTCTGATATGCGTTGGGTTTTTCCACACCCGTTGGAATTCCAGCGATTGCACAAGTTGGACCGACTGTATGAACAGAGAATGGACCATTAACGACTTTTTGATGATCCAGGCGGACAAGGGAGTACTCCATGTGTAACTTTGATGTCAGTGGCAGCTCATGCGTGACACCGGCCGTTTGTTGGGCCATTCGAGGAGGGCCACTTATTTGTCAGTCGCCAAGACTAACAGGATGGAATAACGTCATTCCACTGCTTCATAATCCTGGAAAACAGATGCTGAAAAATTCTGTCTGGGCAGGGACTGGAGACGTGGTGACTACATCTCGCGTGCCACTTGAGTCGGTGGGGACTGAAATGGAGGAGGAGGAGGACTATCGGTAGTTGAAGCATCGTCGGTGAAATGAGTGGATTTCTAACCTGGTAAACAAGAGAGGCGGAGGCAGAGCAGATGGAGGAGGTAGATGGAGATGAGGAAGATGAGGGCAGATGACCCGCAAGCAACATGGCAGTATACAGTGGAGATGGAGGAAGGGAGCCCCTTCGAGAGATCACTTGTGCAGATGGCCGCAGCATGCTGATTTGCCTGGCTAGTGACAGCCGAATGGGGATGACTTCGGGCTCTCCACCCTATTGGACCCTCTCTAAATGGGAGCCGTTTTCCTGGCTGCTGAGAGGGCGGACAAATCTCTATACTTTAGGGTAATCCTTCGTAGTCAGTTGGCCGCTGCAGCATCGTCCCTCCTCTGACAGGTCTGACTGGGGGGTTCCTCAGCGCTCACCATACTACTGCTGCAGCTGCGGGGGGACGGTGGTGGGGGGCGGGGGGTAGGAGCAGTACCAGCTCCATCAGCAGCAACCTAAGTCTTGAGTCACTGATGAGCAGCTTCCTTCACCCGCCTGGCAGTCGCCAGCAGCAGCAGGACCTGGAGCAGTCCCTGAACCAAAAGGTGGTTGCCTACTTAGACTGCACTCTGCCACCCAGTTAGAAGATCTGCTTGGACTACTGGGCATACCAAACTTGGATGTGTGGCCGCAACTGTTGCCGAGTTTGCAGTGGAGCAGCTGTCCTGCCCGGCCAGTAGTGTGCATCAGAGTCGGGTGTTCAGTGCGGTGGGGGCCATCGTTACCACCATGGAGAACCTGCTTGTCCACGGGAATTGTGGATTGACTGACCTGGGGCATGATGAATCAGGCGTGGATCGGCACGGATTTCGACACACCAGTGGCTGAGACGTCAGTCTAGATCAGCCATGGCCTCACCAAACTCGTGAGGAAATGAGTCTGGGTTCAAACACCTGCCTCAAGCCACTATTCTGATGCAGCCACACGCCTGAGGCCACTCATCGTGGCCTGTTTCTCCATCTGCATACCAACATCTTTACCAGGGACTGGTAGTGCCACCCACCTCCACACTGTCCTTGTGCCACTCTATGACCTCATGCTGCTGCTGACGTGACATCCACACTGTGTCATTGTGCCACTCTCTGACCTCATGCTGCTGCTGCTGTTGTTGCTGCTGTGGTCACCTCCACACCCTGTTATTGTTCCAGTTTCTGACCTCATGCTGCTGATGCTGTTGTTGCTGCTGCGGTCACCTCCACAACCTGTCATTTTGCCACTCTCTGACCTCATGCTGCTGCTGCCGTCACCTCCACACTCTGTCATTGTACCACTCTGTGGCCTTTCTCCTGTTGTTGGCCACTCCAGACATGTCATTGTGCCACTGTCTGACCTCATGCTGCTGCTCCTGCCGTGACCTCCACTCTCGGTCATTGTGCATCTCTGTGGCCTACTCCTGTTTTTGCCACTCCGGATTGGTCATGTGCCACTGTTGACCTCAGGCTGCTGCGTGGCTGCTGCCGTTGACCTACACTCTGTCATTGTGCCACTGTCTGACTCTTGCTGACTGCTGTGGGACTGCTGCCCGTGACCTACACACTGTGTCATTGTGACCACTGTTCAGGACCCATGCTGCTGCTGTGGCTCATGCCTTGACCTACACAAGCTGTCATTGTACCACTCTGTGGCCTTTCTGTTTGTGACCACCCACTCCAGAATGTCATTGTTTCCAATGTCGTCCTGTGTCGAACTGGTGATTGGGGCACAGCAGGGGCGTTGATCTTGGGGGGGCCCACCGTACCGTTCTTGATATATTATTACCGGCCCCTCTGTCATAAATGCGCCATTTTTACCACATAATACAGTTGTGCAGAACAGATCTGTATTGGTGTAGTACAATATCAAGTTTGTCACACGTTGGTCAGTCTAACATATAATTGAAACAGGGATAAGTAGCTCCTTACATATCCCCTACAACCCCCATACAATATCCCCTTCCACGTTTCTCTAGGTTATTGCACCTTCATCACCTTCAAAAAATACACACCAGCAAGAATAATGTCTAACTCTATCCCAGGTCAGGTGTTCCCTTACTCCTTACATCAGGGGGACAATGTAAGCTGCCCACTATACCCAACAGTTATTATCCTACAACTCCGACTTAGAGAGACCACATAGAGGTCAGACACCAGTCTGGTATAACCTACTACACCGCCATTAGAGACCACAGAGAGGTCAGACACCAGCTAATATATAACCTACAACAACTCCATATAGAGTCCACATAGAGATCAGACACCAGATCATGAAATAACTACAAAACCGCCATATAGAGACTACCATAGGGTCAACACACAGCTCAGGTTATAACCTACAACACAATATATAGAGACCCACTAGTGGTTCCGACACCAGCTCACGGTCACCATCACTTACAATATTATAAAATAAACCCAGGAATTAAGGGACTCACCGGGAGTTGTCCTATCTTGTGTGTCGTTCTCTTCTCTCATGAGTTGTTCATTATTCCTTTTCTTCTGCATCAGTTCCTCACCGCCTGATGACTTGTCCGGCACAAACTCATCCTGCAGAAAATTACACACATTATCTTTAGAATCCTCAAGTTTCAGCATCTTTTTCCTATTCCCACCTCTGTACAAACTGCACAGGGGTGGGGAGAGCGGGTACAAGCCTTATCTAGAGGCCTAGTTTCCTAAGGGTTTTGGAGGGTGGGGTGGGGACCGATCCCTGGAGATAATACTACAACTATGGATGCGGCCCTTTCAATTATATTAACCCTGGTAGGTAGGCATGTCACTTAGTTGGTAGGGGCAAATGGGCAAGTCCCAGGAAACTGATAGAGCCATATTTAGGGAGGTAGACTACTCGATGGATAAGTTGGTAGGCCAAGCCCCTGGTAGGTGGTGGGTACCCTAGCCACGGGTAGATAAGCAGGTCCACAGTTTGGAAGTAGGCTAACAGTTATGATGGCTGGACCCCAGTTAGGTAGGTGTAGGTGGTGTTGTATGAGTCCAGTTTGTTAGGCTGTAGGTAGGTGGTTCCCACAGTTAGTAAGCTGTAGGGTAGTTAGGGTCCCCTTTATATAGGCTGCAAGCAGTTCAGAAACCCCCTTTAGGTAGTATACAGGCAGTTTGGGTCTCCTTTTGGTAGTAACAGGCAGTTAGGGCCTCCTTTAGGTAGTTAAACAGACAGGTTAGGGTTTCTTTGGTAGTATTACAGGCAGTAAGGGGCCTACTTTAGGTTGTATAAGGCAGTAAGGGGCCTCATTTAGGTAGTATACAGGCAGTAAGGGGACTCCTTTAGGTACTATACAGGCAAGTTAGGGGTCTCCTTTAGGTACTTATACCAGGCAGTTTGGTGCCTCCTTTTAGATACTATTCAGGCAGTTAGGGGCCTTCATTTAGTTGTATTACAGGCTGTTTAGGGGTCTCCTTTAGGTAGTTAACAGGCAGTTAAGGCCTCCTTTAGGTACTTATAAAGGCAGTTAAGGCTCCTTTAGGTTACTATGCAGGCAGTTAGGGGTCTTTTTAGGAGTATTCAGGCAGTTAGGGATCATCTTTTTAGATAGTATACAGGCAGTTGGGCCCTTTAGGTAGTATACAGGTGTTAGGGCCTACTATAGGAGTGTGCAGGTAGTTAGGGGATCTTTATGCTAGTGTGCAGGATGTTAGAACCCCCCCCCTTAGCTACTGTGGAGGTAGTCAGGGCCCCTTCAGTATTTAGGTAGTCAGGGCCCCCTTTAGGCAGCTAGGGCCCCTTTAGTAGCCAGGGCCCCCTTTAGGTAGTCAGATCCCCCTTTAGGTAGTCAGACCCCCCTTTAGTTAGGCAGGGCCCCCTTTAGGTAGCCAGGGCCCCCTCTGGTAGTCAGATCCCCCTTTAGGTAGACTGGGCCCCCCTTTAGGTAGCCAGGGCCCCTTTTAGGTAGTCAGATCCCCCATTAGGTACACATGGCACCCTTTTGGTAGGCGGGGCACCCTTTAGTAGGCAGGGCCCCCTTTAGATAGGCAGGGTCCCCTTTAGATAGCCATGGCCCCCTTTAGTATCCAGGGCACCCTTTAGGTAGTCAGGGCACCCTATAGGTAGTCAGGGCCCCCCCTTTCATTAGCCAGGGCCCCCTGTGTATTTAGGGCCCCCCTTTCATTAGCCAGGGCCCCCTTTGTATAAGCCAGGGCCCCCCTTGTAGCCAGGGCCCCCCTTTCTATTAGCCAGGCCCCCTTTGTATTAGCCAGGGCCCCCCTTTGTATAAGCCAGGGCCCCCCTTTCTATTAGCCAGGCCCCCTTTCATTAGCCAGGGCCCCCCTTTCTATTAGCCCAGGCCCCTTAGTTGTGCAAGGCCCTCTTTGTATTGCCGGGCCCCCTTTGTAGCAAGGGCCCCCCTTGGTAGCAAGGGCACCCCCTTTGTAGTCAGGGCACCCACTTTGTAGTCAGGGCCCCCTTTGTTAGTCTGGGGCACCCTTGTTTCAGCCAGGGCTCCCCTTGTATTCAGCCAGGGCTCCCCTTGTAGTCAGCCAGGGCCCCCTTTGTAGTCCGCCAGGGTCCCCGTTGTAATCCCAGGGCCCCCTTGTAGTCAGCTTAGGGACCCCCTTGTAGCCAAAGGGCCCCCCTTTGTAGCAGGGCCCCTTTGTAGTCAAGGGATACCCTTTGTAGCCAGGGGCCCCCCTTTGTAGCCAGGTGCCCCCCTTTGTAGTCAGGGCCCCCCTTTTTAGTCAGGGCCCCCCTTTGTAGCCAGGGCACACTTTTTAGCCAGGGCCCCCCATTGTAGCCAGGGCCCCCCATTGTATTCAGCCAGGGCCTCCCTTGTAGTCAGGGCCCCCTTTGTAGCCAGGGCCCCCCTTTGTAGTCAGAGCCCCTTTGTAGCCAGGGCCCCCTTTGTATTAGCCAGGTCCCCTTTGTAGCCAGGGCCCCCTTTGTAGCCAGGGCCCCCCTTTGTAGGCAGGGCACCCTTTAGATAGGCAGGGTCCCCTTTAGATAGCCATGGCCCCCTTTATGTATCCAGGGCCCCCTTTAGTAGCCAAGGCCCCCTTTAGGTAGTCAGGGCCCCCCCTATAGGTAGTCAGGGCCCCCCTTTCATTAGCCAGGGCCCCCTTTGTAGTTAGGGTACCCCTTTCATTAGCTAGGGCCACCTTTGTATGAGCCAGGGCCCCCATTTGTATTAGCCAGGGCCCCCTTTGTATTATCGAGGGCCCACTTTGTTAGCCAGGCCCCCTTTGTATTAGCCAGGGCCCCCTTTGTAGTCAGGGCCCCCCTTTAATTAGCCAGGGCCCTCCTTTTTATTAGCCAGGCCCCCTTTGTAGTAGCCAGGCCCCCTTTGTAGTAGCCAGGGCCCCCTTTGTAGTCAGGGCCCCCTTTGTAGCAAGGGCCATGGCCCCCTTTAGTATCAGGGCACCCTTTAGGTAGTCAGGGCACCTATAGGTAGTCAGGGCCCCCTTTCATTAGCCAGGGCCCACTTTGTATTTAGGGCCCCCTTTCATTTGCCAGGGCCCCCTTTGTATAAGCCAGGGCCCCCCTTTGTATTTGCGGGCCCCCTTTGTAGCCAGGGCCCCCCTTTTCTATTAGACAGGGCCCACCTTTGTATTAGCCAGGACCCCCTTTGTATAGACGGGCCCCCCTTTCTATTAGCCAGGCCCCCTTTCATTAGCCAGGGCCCCCCTTTCTATTAGCCTGGCCCCTTTGTAGAATTAGCCAGGCCCACTTTGTTATGGCAAGGGACCCCTTTGTAGCAAGGGCCCCCCTTTGTAGCAAGGGCCCCCCTTTGTAGTCAGGGCCCCCCTTTGTAGTCAGGGCCCCCTTTGTAGTCAGGGCCCCCCTTGTATTCAGCCAGGGCTCCCCTTGTATTCAGCCAGGGCTCCCCTTGTAGTCAGCCAGGGCCCCCTTTGTAGTCAGCCAGGGCCCCCTTTGTAATCAGGGCCCCCCATTGTAGTCAGCTAGGGCCCCCTTTGTAGCAAAGGCCCCCCTGTGTAGCCAGGGCCCCCTTTGTAGTCAGGGATCCCCTTTGTAGCCAGGGCCCCCCTTTGTAGCCAGGGGCCCCCTTTGTAGTCAGGGCCCCCCTTTTAGTCAGGGCCCCCCGTTTTTAGCCAGGGCCCCCCTTTTTAGTCAGGGCCCCCCTTTGTAGACAGGGCCCCCATTGTAGTCAGCCGGTCCTCCTTGTAGTCAGGGCCCTTTGTAGCCAGAGGGCCCCCCTTTGTAGTCAGAGCCCCCTTTGTAGCCAGCCAGGGCCCCCTTTGTATTAGCCAGGTCCCCTTTGTAGCCAGGGCCCCGCTTTGTAGCCTGGGCCACCCTTTGTAGGCAGGGCCACCCTTTAGATAGGCAGGGTCACACTTTTGATAGCCATGGCCCCTTTAGTATCCAGGGCCCCATTTAGTAATACAGGTGCCCCTTTAGGTAGTCAGGGCACCCTATAGGTAGTCTGGGCACTCCTTTCTTTAGCCAGGGGACCCACCTTTGTAGTTGGGCCCCCTTTCATTAGCGAGGGCCCACCTTTGTATGAGGCCAGGGCCCCTATTTGTTATTAGCCAGGCCCCTTTGTAGCCAGGGCCCCCCTTTGTATTAGCCAGGCCCCCTTTGTATTAGCCAGGGCCCCCTTTGTAGTCAGGGCCCCCCTTTCATTAGCCAGGGCCCTCCTTTTTATTAGCCAGGCCCCCTTTGTAGTAGCCAGGCCCCCTTTGTAGTAGCCAGGGCCCCCTTTGTAGTCAGGGCCCCCATTTTAGCAAGGGCCCCCCCTTTGTAGATAGGGCCCCCTTTGTAGTGTAGGCCCCTTTGTAGTCAGGGACCCCTTTGTTCGTACAGGCTACCCTTTGTAGCACAGGGCCCCCTTTGTAGCAGGGGGCCCCCTTTGTAGTTCAGGGCCCCCTTTTTAGTCAGGGCCCCCTTTTTAGCCAAGGCCCCATTTGTAGTCAGGGCCCCCCTTTCATTAGCCAGCCCAGGCCACCACTTATGTAGTCAGCAGGGCCCCCTTTGTAATCAGGGCCCCTCCTGTAGTCAGCCAGGGCCCCCTTTGTAGCAAAGGCCCCCCTTTGTAGACAGGGCCCCCTTTGTAGTCAGGGCTCCCCTTTGTAGCCAGGGCCCCCTTTGTAGCCAGGGGCCCCCTTTGTAGTCAGGGCCCCCCTTTTTAGTCAGGGCCCCCCTTTTTAGCCAAGGCCACACTTTGTGTAGGGGGCCCCCCTTTCATTAGCCAGGGCCCCCCGTTGTAGTAAGGCACAGGCCCACCTTTGTATTAGCAAGGACCCCCCTTTGTAGCAAGGGCCCCCCTTTGTAGCAAGGGCCCCCCTTGGTAGCAAGGGCCCCCCTTGGTAGTCCGGGCTCACTTTGTAGTCAGGGCCCGCCTTGTAGTCAGCCAGGGCTCCCCGTGTAGTCAGCCAGGGCCCCCTGTGTAGTCAGCCAGGGGCACCAGTTGTAACTCAGGGCCCCCCTGTAGTCAGCCCAGGGCCCCCTTTAGCTAAGGCCCCCCTTTGTAAGCCAGGGCCCCCTTTGTAGCCAGGGGGCCCTTTGTAGCAGGGCCCCCTTTGTAGTCAGCCTCCCCCCCCCCCCCCCCCCCCCCCCCCCCCCTCCCCCCCCCCCCCACCCCCCCCCCCCCCCCCCCCCCCCCCCCCCCCCCCCCCCCCCCCCCCCCCCCCCCCCCCCCCCCCCCCCCCCCCCCCCCCCCCCCCCCACCCGCCCCCCCCCCCACCCCCCCCACCCCTGGGGACCTACCTTGTAGGTCAGGGCCCCCCTTTGTACGCATGGCCCCCCTTTGTAGTCAGGGCCCCCCTTTGTAGCCAGCCAGGGCCCCCTTTGTATTAGCCAGGGCCTCATTTGTAGACAGGGCCCCCTTTTAGCACCAGGGCCCCCCTTGTTGTCTGCCAGGGCCCCCTTGTAGTCAGCCAGGGCCCCCTTTGTAGTCAGCCAGGGCCTCCTTTGTAGTCAGTGGCCCCTTTGTAGCCAGGGCCCCCCATGTAGTCAGCCATGGCCCCCTTTGTAGCCAGGTCCCCCTTTGTAGTCAGGGCCCTCCTTTGTAGTCAGGGCCCCCTTTATAGCCAGGGCCCCTCTTTGTAGTCAGGGCCCCCCTTGTAGTCAGCCAGGGCCCCCCTTGTAGTCAGGCCCCCACTTTGTAGCCAGGGCCCCCCCTTTGTAGTGAGGGCCCCTTTGTAGCCAAGAGCCCCCCTTTGTAGCCGCATGGGACCCCCTTTGTAGTCAGGGCCCCCCTTTGTAGCCAGGGCCCCCCTTTGTAGCAAGGACCCCGCCTTTTAGTCATGGCCCCCTTTGTAGCCATGGCCCCCCCTTTGTAGCAAGGACCCCCCTTTGTAGCAAGGACCCCCTTTGTAGCAGGGGCCCCCTTTGTAGGCCAGGGCCCCTCTTGCAGTCAGCCAGGGCCCCCTTTGTAGCAAGGACCCCCTTTATAGTCAGGGCCCCCTTTGTAGCCAGGGCCCCCCTTGTAGTCAGCCAGGGGGCCCACCTTGTAGGCAGGGCCAACCTTTGTTAGTGCAGGGCCCCCCTTTGTAGCAGGGCCCCCCTTGTAGCAAGGACCACCCTTTGGAGTCTGGGCCAACCTTTGTAGCCAGGGCCCCCTTTGTAGCCAGGGCCCCCCTTGCAGTCAGCCAGGGCCCCCTTTGTAGCAAGGGCCCCACTTTGTAGTCAGGGCCCCATTTGTACCCAGGGCCCCCATTTGTAGCCAGGGCCCCCCGTTGTAGCCAGGGCCCCCCTTGTAGTCAGGGCCCCCCTTAATAGCCAGGGCTCCCCTTTGTAGCCAGCCAGGCTCCCCTTTGTAGTCAGCCAGGGCCCCCTTTGTAGCCAGGGCCCCCCTTTGTAGTCAGGGCCCCATTTGTAGTCAGGGCCCCCCTTTGTAGTCAGGGCCCCTGTAGGTAGATTAAAAAAAACAAGAACAAACAGCCACTTACTTGGCTCCGGCTCCCGCTCCCAGCCGCTCCGAGGTGCCGCGCTTCTATGGTCTGAATAGGCGTCGCGGGTGAAGTGGGAATCACCGTTGCCGCCTAAGTCCCAGTAGGGGCCGGCGCTTGGCAGGCTTAATGCTTCAGCTGGCTTGGGAGATCAGCTAGTGGAGCTGCGCTCCGCTGACACCGCGCAGCCCCGGGAGTCGGGGACATTAGTCCCCGGCTACGGGGCCCGGTCTCTGGGCACTCAGGATACAGGGCCCGAGCGTTAAGTGACCGGATGCGCGGCCGGGCCCCGGGGAGCGACGGCACAGGGAGCCCACAGCAGCCCACAGCAGCTCGGTGGGGGGGGGGGGCACCGGGGGATTCACCGATCCCCCGGCGGCCCAGTCCGAGCCTGGTCTACTCCTGTTTTTGCCACCTCCAGAATATAATTGTGCCACTGTCTGACCTCATGCGCTGCTGTGGCTTTGTGCCACTGTCTGACCTCATGCTGCTGCTGTGGCTGCTGCCGTGACCTACACACTCTGTCATTGTGCAACTGTCTGACCTCATGCTGCTGCTGTGGCTGCTGCCGTGACCTACACACTGTGTCATTGTGCCACTGTCTGACCTCATGCTGCTGCTGTGGCTGCTGCTGTGACCTACACACCCTGTCATTGTGCCACTTTCTGACCTCATGCTGCTGCTCCGGCCATCACCTCCACTCTCTGTCATTGTGCCATGCCACTCTGTGGCCTACTCCTGTTTTTGCCACCTCCAGAATGTCATTGTGCCACTGTCTGACCTCATGCTGCTGCTGTGGCTGCTGCCGTGACCTACACACTGTCATTGTGCCACTGTCTGACCTCATGCTGCTGCTGCGGCTGCTGCCGTGACCTCCACACTCTGTCACTGAGCCACTCTCTTGCCTACACCTGACTTTGCCACCTCCAGAAGGTCATTGTGCCACTGTCTGACCTCATGCTGCTGCTGTGGTTGCTGCCATGATCTACACACTGTGTCATTGTGCCAGTGTGTGGCGTAGTCCTGTTTTTGCCACCTCCAGAATGTCATTGTGCCACTCTCTGACCTCATGCTGCTGTAGCTGCTGCCGTCACCTCCACACTCTGTCACTGATGTTGCCAACTGAGCCCTCAGCTTGTTTATTTCCAGCTGACGCTGCCATTCTAAGAGCAGTCATATGCGTGTCATACTAAAACACAACATTGTATGAAGACCAAACCAAGCTCCCTCTGCATATTTAAGCATGGTACAACGTTCTACAGCACCCTACAGGCTCTGTGAAGCCTGGAAATAGCTGTTTTTTAATGCGATTTGTTCCGAAGTAATTGGTCACTACAATGCTCATGCTCACAAGGGCATTGTCCGCACTGACCATTTTGGTGGCTTCTTCAAAACTGGCAATGATGGTGCAGAGCTCTTTCACCTGCCTCCACTCTCGGTGGCTCAACACCCCATGGTCCGCACCGCTGCTTGTCAGGCCATTTGTCACTTCGTACTGCGTAATGGCATTGCGATGCTCCCACAATCGCTGGAGCCTGTGGAGGGTGGAATTCCAGCGTGTTGCCACGTCAACAATGAGATGACGGGGAGGCCGAGCTGACACTGCAATGCAGCCAGTTGGGACGAGGCAGGGTGCGAACGGCGGAAGTGTGAGCTCAGACCTCGAGCCTTCCTCAGCAGGCAGTCCAGACCCGGGTAGCGCTTTAGAAATTTCTGGACGACGAGGTTCATGACGTGTACCAGCCAAGGGATGTGCTCCAGCCTACCGATCTTAAGGGCGGCCAGGAGGTTTCGACCGTTATCGCACACCACCCTGCTTGGCACAAGGTTCTTGTCACCCAGCCAGCGCTCGGTCTCGTTGCGAAGAGCCGTCCACAGCTCCTGACCTGTGTGTTGACGGTCTTCAAGACAGATTAATTTCAACACGGCCTGGTTTCTATGGGCACGTGATGCTACCAGTGGACCTTGGGGGAAAGAAAACTGCACCATCCCTGCTGTTTTGAGGAGCGTGCGCCGAGCCTGAGAGCCACCTTTACCACCAGAGACATCCACCCAGCTCACCCAGTGAGCTATCACAGAGATATAGCGGCCTTGGCCGTGCTTACTAGTCCATGTATCAGTGGTCAGATGGACTTTGCCGGACACAGATGCAGACAACGCGCTTGAAATTTTAGATGACACGTGGCTGGCCAGGGCAGGGACGGATTTTCTGGAAAAGAAATGTCTGCTTGGCATCTGGTATTGGGGACAGGTAAGGGCCATGACGTGGCGGAACCTATCTATGTCCACCAGACGGAAAGGTAACATTTCCAAGGCCAAAAGCCTGGCAATGCCGACTTTCAGGTTTTTGGCTTTGGGATGTTTTGGGTTAGTGTTTCTTCTGCTCCCAAACCTGGTAGACAGAAGGCTGGCTGCTAGACTGGCCGCTGTACGGAATGCAGGTCAAACTGGTGGAAGGAGAAGGGGTAGCTTGGGTCTCTGGTGGTACTCGGGCGACGGTGGAGGCTGAAGCGGAGGCTGATCCTTGATCATGACTCTGAGAGACATGGGTAGCTGAGGAACGCTTGGTATGGCGGAGGAGGAGGCGGAGACAGAGGGTGTGACAGTGGTTGGAAGCCCGGGATCGGTGTGGCCTTTTTTGGCCAAGTGTTCCCTCCATTTCAACTCATGCATTTGCTGCATGTGACTAGACATGTTGGTGGTGGTTAAACACCTAAGATTCTTCCCTCTACTGATGCGTTTACGGCAAAGGCGGCATATGACATCGCTGGGTGAATCAGAGGCTTGCTCGAAAAAGGCCCAGGCTTGAGAGGTCCTGGACCTTTTCGACGGCGATAAGCGAGGAGCGGTGTTTCCGCTGATCGTGGCTGGCGGAATAATCTCAGCGGACTTCTGCGACCGCCCTCTCCCTTTTTGAGGCAGGACCCGTACTGACACTACCCCATCATCTTCCTCCTCGTCCAGTGATGAAGCGCTCACAAGCAAATTCTGCTGAAAAGACCACGTTGGATCCGCAATGTCGTCATCATCATCATCATCAACACAGGTGAGTTCCTCGTCCTGACATTCTGCATCCAGGAGCTGCGGGCTACAAGCAACAGACACTGCAAGACGTTGCCGACCGCTCGGGATTTTTGCTGATTGACCGGCTTCCTTCTCCTCCTCTGATGGCATCAGCAATTGGGTGTCAAAGCAGACAAAATCATCCTCTTTGGCCTCTTGATCTTTTGAAATATCTTCTGACCCAATCGCATTTTTTCATCAAAGAGGTCTTCAGAAAATGGATTATCCACAGTGGTGGGTACATGAATTGACAGTTGGGCTGTCTTCGCTTCATGTTGGACGGATGCTGACGATGATGATGACAACATTTGTGGCCGGGAATGGGAGGACGAGGAGGTAAGCCTACTGGATGCAGGTTGCATTAACCACTGAAGAACAGATTGGCAACGCTGTTCGTTACTGAAATTCACAGGGCCCTGACCCAGCGATGACAGGCCTGACGGTCCTGCAACCAATGATCCTCTGGCTTGCGTGTTGTCGCCAGCACTGGAAGGAGCACCTTCTCTCGTACCTCTACCTTCATGTCCTAGACCCCTCTTTGCTCGCTTACCACCTGCATTTTGCTCCATGTTCAGAAAGATAAAAATTTAAAAAGGTATGGAAAAGTTTTTGACAGTCTCTTATTGAAAAACGGCAAATCACAGCTATTCTTAAATCCCTCTAATTTCCTACAGTCAACTAGTATTAGAAACAGAATTGTTTCTATCGAATACCTGTGAAATGCGGTCTGGTGGAAGAACCGTAACACGAAATCAACAGTGTTCTTCCTTCAGTCCCAGGGATTTACAACTGCCCAGTAGGACTAGGAATTGATATTTTACAACAAACTATCATACAAGTGCGCTATATGCGCCAAACTGAGATTCAGCGAGCGCAATAAAACTAGTCAGAAGTTACACGGATGAGAAATTACGTTTTTTGCAGCAATGACACACGAGAACAGTTAGTAGAAAATTTCTGTATCCTAATTTAAGTACAAGGTGGCTCTTTGAACAAAACTGGGCCGCACAAAAGTGAAATACAGCTATTTAAAAGTTATACAGATAACAAAAGGTGGTTTTTGCACCAATGAAATACACCAACAGTTACTAGAAAATTTCTGTATCCTAATTTAAGTACAAGGTGGGTCTTTGAACAAAACTGGGCGGCACAAAATAAAAGGTACAATTTCCCCTTAGGTGCGAGGTGTACTTGCCAAAAAGTGGTAAAAAAAATGCCATTTCAATGCAGGTTCAAAGCAGTCTGGGCTGCACAATATACACCCTCCTTTCCAAAGCCAGCCTGTCTGCCTGTCTGTCTGTCCACCCCTCTCCCGCGCACGGCTGTACAGCGCTAGATGCTTCTTTAAAAGTCTCTGTCTAACTAACTAAGAACTGAAATTCTCTAATCTACCTATATTCTTATGTTCACAGCTAAAAGCATAGTTGTCTGTATGAATAAAGAGAAGAACTGTGTCTCTGACCTGAGCTGTATTGAGAGACACGCAGCCCAGTCTTGCTTTAGTGAGAGATACTAAAACACTGATACTGAACAGGAAACGCTGTTCTATGCAAAACAAGGTCATGTGATTTTCTCCAGCCAATGACAACCATACACATCACAGTCATGACGTCGCAAACCCAGCTCACCCTGCTCTATGCTCTAAGCTGATTTGCTGGCCGCCAAAATGACAGGAAGCGCCGAAAATGGCGCAATAGTAATAGACTATCTGCAGATTGTCACCTCAAATATCGCGTGATCGGATATTTCCGATCAGCCTAAAAATCGTGCCGATTTCAACAGTTTTAAGAGTGTTCTGAAAATACATCTTCTTAAGCAGGCCTACCAAGATCCCTAATTGCTAACCCACAACTTCTATCACACACGCTTCTGTCACTTCCTACACTAGGGCACTCAAAGGCACTTATCTGTATATAGATGTACTGTCATGGTGGCTGGTTCACCCAATGTTTATGTTAACCACCCCATATTTATGAAACAAGGCGGGACCATTGTAAACTGAGCACTTGTCACCTTTCGTCTCCCCGAGGCACCCTCAAAGATTGTAAGCTCTTGCGAGCAGGGCCCTCACACCTTGTGTCTCATCTGTAGATAGCTGTCATTGTGTAATGTCTGTCTTTTGTCTGTACTTATACCCTCTACATTGTAAAGTGCTGCAGAATATGTTGGCACTATATAAATAAAAAGATTATTGTTATTATTATTATTATAATTTTATTATTATTTTAACCCGCCTGTGTCCCGTTCGGTTCCCACAGCCAGAGAATTACTATGTGCTGTGGGCTCTGCGCCACTATACAGTGAGGACGAACTATTTGAGGACAGTGGACAGCAAAGAAGTGGGGAAGACATCTGCTGCTTCTTGCATAAGCAGGCAAGTACTGATGAGGAGAGTGGCATGGGGGTTATGTAGAGAACAGTCAGGCTCTGTTCAGCGACACTGTTGAGGAGGACAGCGGTGACAGGCAAACACTAATCGATGTAGCCGATCGCACTTGGGAGCCGGGTGAAGCATGCAAGGCTGGGACAAGTTATAGGTATTCTGGTGCCCTAGTTAAACAAGGCATAAAGTGCCCCCCAAAAGGAAAATTCAGCCCATTACATGCCTCCTTGAGTCCCCTTTTGTGCCTGAGATGAAGTGGCGCCCTAGGCGGTCGCCTAACTTCAACTACCCTGGAAGCAAGGGCTTCATCATCATCATCATCATTGGGAGAAGAGAGTGGCATCTTGCACGTCAGGCAGTGGCGTAGCCGGCAAGTCGGTAGTGTGGCTGGGAGTCAGCAAGGTGGCAGCAATGTGAGGTCGGGAGCCAAACGACCACGATTTAGACCACCTACTTTGCAGGTCCCAGAAAGTAGCAGTGCAGGGGCTCACCGAGGCAGTGGCAGTAACAGTCAGTCAGTGCGGAGCATTGGTGGTAAAGTCACCTACTTGGCGGTGTGCCAGTTTTTTGCCAAGGCACCAGAGGAGGCAAACATGGCCTTAGGCAGAATCTGTGGGCAGAAAGTAAAGCGTGACCAGGGACCTAATATTGGCACCACAGCCCTGCATCAACATGCAGCATCACCATACAGTGGCCTGGGAGAAACCTGTCTCAGATGTGGTGGTCCATCCTGTTGCAGCAACAGCACCCAGTGGCATGCCTCCCATTTCAGGCAGTCAAGGCTCCATCACCTCTGCCGAAGACAACTGCCTGTCTTTCACATCATCTACTGGTCCAGATGCTCCTGCTCCTCGACACTCATGGTGCCAGAAGTCGTTTTTCGAGACAATTGCCAAGAGACAGCAGTATGTGTGTAGTCATCCCTTAGTGCAGAAGCTGACAGTGTTCCTGTCAAGTTGATGGTTCTACTGTCCCTCCCTTTTCAAGTGGTGGACTATGCACCATTCAGAGAACTTGACAGGAAACTTTGCATGTACTTTAACCATTTCTAGACCAACAAGCACACCCTCCTTGAGCTAAACAGAACAGAGAAACTATGAACAGGTAAAAACAGGGAGAAATCGATTAACAGGGCAAACAGAGAGAAAACGATGAACAGAGAAAAGCCATTAATGATTTCTTGATGATCCAAGGGGAAAGGGATCCACTGTGTAATTTATATTTCAGCCAGTGGCAGCTCATGCGGGACACCTGCCATTTGCGCAGACCCTTTGAGGAGGCGACGTTATTTGTCAGTCGCCAGGACTACCGGATGAGTAACGTCATTCCACTGCTTCATGTCTTAGAACAGATGCTGCAAAATCTGTCTGGTCAGGGGACTGGAGACATGCAGACTACATCTCATGGCCACATGAGTCCAGTGGGGGCTGAACAGGAGGAGGAGGAAGACATTGGAGCACAAGCAGTGTCTGGTGGAATGAGAGTTTTTTTATTCAGATGACAGGAGAGGAGCAGGAGCAGCCGGAGGATTAGGAAGACGAGGAAGATGACCCAGACACACCGTGGCAGTAAACAATAAACAGTGGAGATGGAGGCAGGGAGACCCTCAGAGTCACTTGCGCAGATGGCCCACTGCATGCTGATTTGCCTGGCTAGTGACAGCTGAATTGTCACCATCTGGCAGAGGGATGACTTCTGGCTCTCCACTCTCTTGGACCCTCATTACCGGTCCCAAATGGGGGCATTTTTTCACCTTCCAAGACGGAGGACAAACTCAAGTACTATAGAGACATCCTATGTAGTCAGTTGACTGCTGCCTATCTACGCTATCGTCCATCCTCTAGCAGGTCTGACCGGGTGGTTCCTCAGCGCTCATGTACCACTGCCATGGCTGCTGTGAGAGAATGGGGAGTTAGGAGCAGTACCAGCTCCATCTGCAGCAACCTGAGTCTGGAGTTGTTGATGAGCAGCTTTCATCACCCACTAGTGATTTAGGTAGCCACCAGCAGCAGCACCTGGAGCAGACCCTGAACCATGGATTCTTTTGGATACCTGTCTCAGCTACTATTTTGATCCTTCCACCTGCCTGATACCCCATATCTGCTGCCAGCTGCTCCTTGAACCACCCACCATCTTTACCAGGGACTGGTATTGACACTCACCTCCCCACTCTTCACTGGGCCATTATGTAGCCTTCTGATGCTGCTGCCACCTCACCACTCAGGTATCCTCATGCTTCTGCTGTCATCTCCAGGCTATGTAACCATATCACTCTCTTGCTTGATGTTGATGTTACTGCCACCTAACAATTATGTCACCTAGCTGACACCACCTCAAAACTATGACACTGTATCACTCTCCGGCCTGATGCTGCTGCGGTTGCTGCCGCCACCTCCACACTGTGTACTTGTGCCAGTCTGTGGCCTAATCATGCTGTTGCCACCTTCACAATCTGTCAGTTGCCACTCTGTGGCCTACTCATGCTGCTACCAACTGACCACTCTGCCAGTCGACCAACCTGTGGTTTTCTAATGCTGTTTCCACCCTACACCACTCTATGAAGTTGCCACTATGTTTGGTTTTCCCCTTCTTTTAATCTGTCAGAAGGAATGAAAAGGACAAACACAACCGATTGTGTTTTCGGAGAAGCCGTAAGGCTAGTACGACATGGTCCTTTGTTTGTATCAGGATTGTCAGATGAGTAGGTAGCCAAAAGCAGGAGTGGATACAAAACACATGCAAATATTCCATTTACTTATTTTTGGGCTCAATTCCTTTTTTTTTTGGCTTTAGAAATGATGGATTATTGACAAACTAAAAGTGGACAATGAAGGATGAAAGGAATGGCAATATGATTGACATCAAAGCAAAATTACTGATGACACCCTCTGCACTCTTTTGAGGGGGGCTCTACATGTATCAGCATTTAACAGAATCACCACAATAATTGAAAAAAATTACTGTTTGCCACAGATAGCAATATCTCAAGAGACTGGAGTTGCTGGATTTGAGATGTATGTAGGGCTGAAATACACAAGCACTGGATTTGAAACTGAATTCTCCACAAAAAGTGAATAAATTGACTCTTGGCCACAGATTAAAATACCCCCACCGGTCTGAAGTTGATGGATTTCAGGCGTGAATGTGGCAGAAATACACACACCATGTATTTGACTCAAATTCCCTTACAAAACAAGAGGATAAATTAACCCTTGGTATAAAATACCCTACAGAATGAATGAGATGACATTCAGGCATATATGGGGTAAAAATATACACACCCTGTATTTTATTCCAAATTACCCCACAATCGAGAGGTTAAATTAAGCCTTGGGTATGAAATACCATACAGAATAACCAGACGTAATTTAGGAGTATATGGGACCAAAAAAAAGACACCCTCTGTCAGGGACGGTCAGGGACGCACACAAAGACATGGACAAGTGAGGCCCTGACACTGGTCCCAGCCTCTGTCCCTGCCTTTTGGGGAACCCGACTCCTTAATAGGCCGGCCCCAACCAGAAGACTGATGGCTGCACTGGTATAGGTGCGACACAGACAGGACAAACAGACAAAGAACAATAAACGTAGTCGGGCGGTCCAGGGTCGGCAACAAATACGGGCAGCCAGGTACAGAATCGTGAGACAAAGGGAATATCCGGGGGCGGTCCAAAGTCAGCAACGATATGGGCAGCGCGGTACAGAATCGTGAGACAAGAGAATAACCGGGGTGAAAGCAAAAGGTCAGGAGATCACAGAAGACACAGAAAAGAGAACAGGCGAACTATAAGGCAATGAACCAAAATAGCAGGCCAGGCAGGAAGGAAGCTGAGAACTTATATAGGAACAGATGAAAGTCAGAACTGAGGCAATAGGCAGAAGAAACAAAAGACCAGATTGGAGAAGAAGGCTGTCACTCAAGAAGGAGCACAATTAACCCAGAGTGTGCTGGAAGATTCCTGGCTACGGGCGTTGGCCAGAAATCAATTAGCAACCAGCACAGAGTAACCCAGTTCACACTCGAGAAGTAACGCGGTATTAGGTCAAAAACCACG
Source organism: Phyllomedusa bahiana (assembly GCA_025379985.1). Lineage (NCBI taxonomy): Eukaryota > Metazoa > Chordata > Amphibia > Anura > Hylidae > Phyllomedusa > Phyllomedusa bahiana. The sequence continues at coordinate 11,759 of JAODAL010013625.1, read as the reverse complement.
GTTTACGTCGTATTGGCCGTGGCCGGGAACCAGAGTTAAAAGCCGGGGGTGTTTCAGGCACAATCATGACAGCCACCGGACCCTCAGCAGCGCCTCTAGTTTTAGCAGAGTGGGTTTGGTGAATTTTTTCCCCTACAGCTTTGGGAGCATATTTCACTGGTGGGACTCGAAGGCGGAGATATTTGGGTCTGGGGCGGCGTTTACCACTAGATTTTTTAATTCTCATTTGGGCTTTTTTAAGAGTCTTATGACTCTTAACCCAGACTGTGCACAGTCCGATTAACGGCGTTTTTATGTCAGTTTTGCTACCTGTAATGGCGGAGTAACATGAGATCAGAGCCCTCCTCCCAGCAAAAGGGAGACAGCTCAGACGGAGAAGAACTCAGTGAATCGGTAGTCGAGGACACTACTCCCGGAGAAAAAATATTGTCAGGTTTCTTAATATACAAATGCATAGATTCTCGCTCCGGGGCAGATATGTTAAGCTTTGCCCCCGGAGTGAGGTCTTTGGTGCAATCATCAGGCTGGTGCGGAGGCAAATTATCAGTAACATCCTTATCTAAGGTGTCAGATTTACATTCTGAAATATCATGTGTATTAATTACAGCACACACCAAGGGATCAACAACCTTCAAATGAGCACTACATGAGTCACCCCATTTGATCAACTTAATGGTCCTCCAGTCAAACACAGAATTATGAAGGCGGAGCCAGGGCAGACCAAGAATAATATCCGCAGCGAGTTTCTCCATGACAAAAAACGAAAGTTTTTCCGTATGCGAACTCCCAACATCCAAAGTGATCTCAGCAGTACGATGTTTGATTCTTCCCCCGATTAGGGAGGTTGAATCTACTCCTGAAACAAAAAAGGGAGCACTCAATGGAACTAGTTCCAAACCCAAGGCCTTGACAACAACCATACTGATGAAACTAGCAGCAGCACCTGAGTCGATCATAGCTTGACAAGAAAAATTCTTAAAATTAGAGACCAAGGTTACAGACAAAAAAAACTTATTACCAGAGTTAGGAGGTACCTGTATACCCGAGTTACCTTCCTTGAAATTACTCCGGCGTCCGGCTTTTCCTGGAGGTGACTTGGGTCTAGTCGGACAGTCTCTCAGAAAATGGTCAGGTTTTCCGCAATACAAGCACAAAGCATTCTCCAGCCGATGCCTCCTCCTGGTGGCAGCAGATGTATACCCCAACACCATTGGTTCTTCTTCAGGAGTAGGTGATGAGGATAGAAGAGGAGAATTTTCAGAGAAGGTAGGAGGAGATTTTACAGAAAAATCTGACTTGAATTGAAAAGTTGACCCCCCTTGTTTTTCCCTGCATCTCTCCCTCAGTCTTCTGTCAATGGTCACAGCTAGAGTCATGAATTCATTTAATGTCTCCGGGTTGGATGCTGACCATGGCATCCTTTACCGCATCAGACAACCCTTGTCTGAACAGGGTTTTAAGGGGTTGATCAGACCACCCAGTCATAGTACACCATTGGCGGAATTCCGAACAATAGTCTTCAGCCGAGCGGCGGCCCTGCTGAATAGCTAGCAGGTGAGTTTCTGCCCATGCCACACGATTGGGATTGTCATAGACATGGCCTAAAGACTGAAAAAATCTGTCAATTGAACTCCACTCCGGGGCTTCTGGGGGCATAGCTAGTGCCCAATCCTGAGGTGGGCCCTGGAGGAGAGATACCACAACCGCTACTTTTTCTGCCTCAGTGGGAAAGTAGTTAAAGCGAAAAAACAGGTGACAGGATTCCCTGAAAGTTCGGAACCTGTCTGGGTTTCCATCAAAGCGATCCGCTAGAAGCATCTTAGACTTGTAACGGATGCTGGGATTCACAAACGCAGGGGCAGATACGGACACAGACGGAGCGGCAAGTCCAGGTACTGGGGTTGTTATGGCATTCAAGCGTTGCGAGATTTGATTTATAAGTCCCGCCATGCCCTGGAATTGGGTTGTCAACTCCTCTAGGCGGTCAGTGACCGACAAGTCGGTACTCATGTTGAACCGCCGGAGGTTGACTGCAGTACGGGCCTGCTATTATGTCAGGGACGGTAAGGGACGCACACAAAGACACGGACAAGTGAGGCCCTGACACTGGTCCCAGCCTCTGTCCCTGCCTTTTGGGGAACCCGACTCCTTAATAGGCCGGCCCCAACCAGAAGACTGATGGCTGCACTGGTATAGGTGCGACACAGACAGGACAAACAGACAAAGAACAATAAACGTAGTCGGGCGGTCCAGGGTCGGCAACAAATACGGGCAGCAAGGTACAGAATCGTGAGACAAAGGGAATATCGGGGGCGGTCCAAAGTCAGCAACGATACGGGCAGCGCGGTACAGAATCGTGAGACAAGAGAATAACCGGGGTGAAAGCAAAAGGTCAGGAGATCACAGAAGACACAGAAAAGATAACAGGCGAACTATAAGGCAATGAACCAAAATAGCAGGCCAGGCAGGAAGGAAGCTGAGAACTTATATAGGAACAGATGAAAGTTAGAACTGAGGCAATAGGCAGAAGAAACAAAAGACCAGATTGGAGAAGAAGGCTGTCACTCAAGAAGGAGCACAATTAACCCAGAGTGTGCTGGAAGATTCCTGGCTACGGGCGTTGGCCAGAAATCAATTAGCAACCAGCACAGAGTAAACCCAGTTCACACTAGAGAAGTAACGCGGTATTAGGTCAAAAACCACGGTTTACGTCGTACTGGCCGTGGCCGGGAACCAGAGCCAAAAGCCGGGGGTGTTTCAGGCACAATCATGACACCCTCTATTTTAGTCCAAATTAACCCACAATCGAGAGGTTAAATTAAACCTTGGGTATGAAATAGCCTACAGAAAAAACAGATGTAATTTAGGTGTATATGGGGCAGAAATACACCCACCCTTTAGGGAGAATACTCCACAAACTAAAACAAAATAATAACAATGGTTGAGTAACAAGTGTGTATATTACACACACTTGTGAAGGTCTTTCACTGCAGTAGCTGAAAAAAATGAGTTTCTTTGCTAAAGAGTACAAAATAGTACAGCAACAGCAGCCAGATGCTTATTGACAGGAGTCACAGTGAGAAGTGCGAGAATGTAACATAGCATCCGTATTTATAGGGCTGTGACGTCACAGAAGCCTGCTGGTTGCTGATTGGCTTCATGTCTGCACATGTCATTGAAGGTCCTCCTTTCTTCCTCCCAGAGTTCTCTGCCCCATGTCACGCCATGTGCTCATGGTCATTTTATGAAAAAAGACGATTCGTTCCCGAAAAGTACCATAAACTTGGGCTTCGTGCAGAACCGAAGATTTCCTGAAATTCTAAACACATTCCACTTCGTTAGAATCGATTCGCCCATCTCTAGTTCCAATCCATTAGAAGAGGGATAGCTGGAGGCTCAGAGCCATCCGCACACCTGTGGCTCCAGCTATCCCTCTTCTAATGCGTTGGAACATTTAAAAAGATGAACTCAACTATTATGTGATAAGTATTACACCTTCTTTTGTATATGGATTTTAAGACATTGTTTGTTAATTGGCACTCCCCTAAACTCCTCAGGCTTCCCTGGGAACATTATACAAACAATCTTTAAACCACCTTATCAGAAATAGTGGCTTCACACAACCTCTTGATTAACCGAATAGACACCAAAATGAAAGAGGAAAATCGTGATAAAACGTAACTTTTAATAATGGTACTATTAAAAAGGGAATTTCAAATATGCTGATCGTCTCTCAGGTAAGAAGCAGGTAAAAATTGAACACATGACACCTGCAACTACTCTGCCCTAATATTAATGTAAATCCCTAACCTAACAAAGACAATACAGGGAGATCGCCCTGATGAGGGTGTTCCTGTCTGGAACCTATCCCTGAGAAACCCTATTAATCCCTATGGCCCTATCCCAACATGTTTCGATCGACCCTTCCAGTAAAACACTGATCGTATCAGGGTCAATATTAGGGTAAGTAACAGACCATGGGTATAATGCAATTCCACAACAAAATGCACCACAAGGATAAAATGGTTAGGCTATGAAAAAGGTACTCTCTCTTAGTCAAATAAATTACCTGATATAGACTAGGAGAGTCATAAATGTGCTTGCAACACAGGATACATAAATTTAGACATAAATGGGTACCTTAATATGATCATAAATTAGATACCACCACTGCAGACGATAGTTGTGTTATATACTGCAGCCCAATCCAAAGAAGAAGAAATACAAAGTAACAGCAATGATTAGGGAACCAAGATAGATAATGACAACGTATTCAAGTAAACAACAAACAAACTTTAGAGTGCGGGTCATGCTGCATGTAATGCAAGCCTGCATGAGACACTCGGGACACGGAAGTTAGAGCTTTGAAGTGCGCGTTCACGTGCGCCACTTCTGACGTAGTATTACAGCGTCCTGAGTCAGCCAGCAGCATGGGGAAGCGTTCCTAGTAACCGCGCACACCCGGAAGTCACAGGCGCGCCGTGCTGGAGACGATGAGCCGTGCTGAACCGCACTGAAGATTATACCCTACAGTGCTAAACCGAATGTGAAGCGCGACATTTAAACAGCAGGAAAGTCTAATGTGAAGACATCTCAAAATGAGGGATCTCAGTGAGTGTAGTATATTAATTAGCAAGGTGGTCTAGCATATGTACAAAGTTAATTTTTTTTTTATATATAACACTCTTATATGAAACAACTAAAATCAATCATTTAATTCAAGCCAGAGGGTGTCTGAGTTTTTAATGTATATGTCTAAAAGCTTTCTTTTTGCAAAAGAAGCCGGTCCAGATTTCCTCGTCTTAATGATGGCATAATGTGGTCAATCCCTTTCATTTTAAATGAATAGGGTTGCCATTATGTAGTGAGTGATTATGACGTGACACAGCCTTGTCACGTCGATTGCGAATGTCACCAAGATGCTCTCCTATTCTGCGACATAGAGCATTCCACAGGTACAAGTAATGAGATAGACAATGTACAAACTCTTACAATTAATAAAATGTCTGATATTAAATATCTTGGTACCTGTGGCATCACTGAAAGAGTTGCTTTTTTCCATATATACAGAATGAGCAACTGCCACATTTAAAAGAACCAGAAGGTCTCTTTAACCACAGATCTTTTTTAGGCGGTTTGTAATGACTATTCACAAGTAAATTACGTAAGTTCCGTCCACGTCTAAATGATACAGAAGGGTGATCCCCAACTGAATCAATCAGATCTGGGTCCATCCTTAGAAAATACCAATGTCATGCAAGAACCTCTTTAATCTGTGTGGCCGCATTATCGTAAGTCTCGACAATGCAGACCACCGTTTCTGGTGCAACATCATTGATAGACCTTGATGTCAACAACTCCGATCTATCTTTCAACAGTGCATGTTTGTAAGATTGTCTCAACACGTAATCGGGGTAACCCTTCGCCAAAAAAACGTTGGCGAAGGATGGTAGCTTCTTTTATGAACTCAGAGATGGATGAACAATTCCTCCTTAATCACAAATATTGGCCTCGAGGATTGCCTCTCTTGAGAGGCAACAGATGGCAACTCTCCCAGTAAAGATGTGGTGACAGTTCACCCAAATGGTTCTTGATGATCTGAATGTCCAAAGATGGGAGAAATTCGAGTTTTCTCATCATCTCGATGAATTCATCATGGGAGCAATTCCAGACGACTAGAATGTCGTCTATATAACGGGCCCAAAGGGCTATGTAGTCAGAAAAGACTAGAGGGGTGTCTCCAAAGATGATGGAGGTCTCCCACCAGCTGAGGTACAAGTTGGCATATGATAGAGCACAAGGGCTTCCCCTAGCTGTACCTTGCAACTGGTGCAAGACAATCCCCCGTTGAACAGAAAATAATTTCTGGTTAATATAAATTCAAGAAGATTGGTGACAAAGGTATCATGTATCCCCCATTGATTACCACGGAATGACATAAAATGTTTTATAGCCTTCATTCTGTAATAAGAATGAAGAAGTGAACTGTCTAAAGTTCTTAGGTCTATTTAAAAGGTTTACAGCCGGTTTACAGGCGGTTTTCAAAACTGAAAACCATCGGTAAATCCAGCTGAAAACCTGTGCCATGGGGACAAGCCATAACTGTGCGTCTAGGATGTGCAAACAGTTAAATAAACAGTGCAGGCCTGAGGGTCCTGTTCATTTGCCCTAAATCTCTGGCACATACCTCTAAACACTCAAGATAGAGGGTTTGAGAGTTCTGAAGTATGCTGTGCTATCGGGCTGGGCCTCCCGAGGTAGCGAGCACCGTAGCAGCTGTGACAGCTGTTATAGCAGTAGTTTCACCCCTAATTCCAACTCTGAATAAGAGGCTTCTCTCCCTGGTCGTTTGTTCAGTTCCTGCCTCCGGCCAAACAAGATGTCACTGCTATTGGCAGTAGCGGTCACATGCCACTGTATTACATTGGTGTTTAGGAGTAAACACTTTGGAAAAATGACTGAAAACAGCTCCCATAGACTCTATAGTAAACACGTCCTGCTGTCTCCCACAGACTCTATAGTAAGAACGTCCTGTTGTCTCCCATAGACTCTATAGTAAGAACGTCCCGCTGTCTCCCATAGACTCTGTAGTAAGAACGTCCTGTTGTCTCCCATATAATCTCCAGTATGATTGTCCTGTTGTCTCCCATAGACTCGATAGTAAGAGTGTCCTGTTGTCTCCCACAGACTATATAGTAAGAACGTCCTTTTGTCTCCCATAGACTCTATCGTAAGAACATCCCGTTGTTTCCCATATACTGTAAAGTAAGAACATCCCATTGTCTCCTATAGACTCTATAGTAAGAACGTCCTGTAGTCTCCCATAGACTCTATAGTAAGAACGTCCTGTTGTCTCCCGTATACTCTATAGTAAGAACGTCCTGTTGTCTCCCATAGAAACTACAGTAAGAATGTCCCGCTTTCTCCCATAGACTCTACAGTAAGAACGTCCTGCTGTCTCCCATAGACTCTATAGTAAGAACGTCCTGTTGTCTCCCATAGACTCTATAGTAAGAACGTCCTGTTGTCTCCCATGGACTCTATAGTAAGTATGGGGCCAGACGAGTGGTAGGGCTTGAACAGGTACAAAGGCGGGCAACAAAAATAAAAAAAGGACTGGGTGCACTGCAATACCCAGAAAGATTAGCAGGATAAGGGTTATTTAGTTTAGAGAAAAGACAGCTTCGGGGGACATAATAAATATGTTTAAATACATCAATTGTCAATATAGAGATTAGTGATGAGCGATTACGTCGACTATCGTCATCGGGTCGATATCGTCAATTATCATGCCGATATCCGATATCCGATAATAGATTATCGCCGATGACCATTAAAGTCTATGGGAGAGGAACAAAACCTTCATTCTTACACCCAAACAGGGCTGGAGAAGCTGGAATTAACATCCACAACAGTAAAATGGATACGTGCTACATCTAAGGCAACACACTTATGTTATAAAAGTCACAGAAAAAAAGTCACAGACCATTCACTATCCCTGTCTTGTACCACAGCATGACCCTTAAACCTGCATGACCCACAAATTAAAAAGTGCCAGAAGGCAGTATTATTTGAACCATCATTTTACTTGAACTGGACATTGACTATCCCTGTCCTGGAACGCAGAATGACCCTTAAACCTGTCTGACCCACAGATTAAAAATTGCCAGAAAAAGGAGTCTATCAACCACCATTTTAGTTGAACTGGACATTGACTATACCTGTCCTGGACCGCAGTATGACCTTTAAACCTGTCTGACCCCCCAGATTTAAAAAGTGCCGGAAAAAGGAGTCTTTCAATCACCATTTTAGTTGAACTGGACATTGACTATACCTGTCCTGGGCCACAGCATGAGCCCCAAACCTTCATGACCTCCAGATTAAAAAAGTGCCGGAAAAAGAAGTCTTTTAACCACCATTTTAGCTTAACTGAACATTGAATATACATGTCCTGTACCGCAGCATGACCCTCAAACCTGTATGACCCACAGATTAAAAAGTGCCGGAAAAAGGAGTCTTTCAACCACCATTTTAGTTGAACTGGACATTCATTACACCTGTCCTGGGCCACAGCATGAGCCCCAAACCTCGCCCCCAGTTTTAAAAAAAAGTCCCCGAAAAGGATTTTCAACCCCACCATTTTATTTGAACGGACTTGACAAAACTGCCCTGTACCACGATGACCATTAAAAACCTGTCTGCCCCATAGATTAAAAAAGTGGGGAAAAAGGAAAATTTTACCACCTTTATTGACTGGACTTGGACATACCTTCAGGGGCCCCACGCATGACCCCCAAACCCTGCATGACCCCCGATTAAAAAATTGCCGAAAAAAAGTCTTTTAAAAACCACCATTTATTAAAATGCACATTGACATCCATGTCGGGGACTGCAGCCTCCCCAAAAACCGCACGGGTGCCCTTATGGGAAAATCGCAGAAAATTTTCAAAAAAATAAACTATATTCAAAAAAACTTGTTTTCCCCAATGCTGTGTAAGCTATTTTGCCATTTACTGGTGACTTTTTTCCCACCGGACATTGAATGTGAAAGCAAAGGAAACAGATGCCCCCATGGGGTCAACGAGGCCTGTTGAAAAATCCTTTTTTCAATGTCAAGGGGGTTTGGGGGAAAAATTAATGATCAAGGCGGATAGGCTGTAAACGGGGATACACGGGTTTTCAGTGGCGGGGGCCAGAATTACAGTGGGTGTGGTGAGAAAAGGGGTGGGCCCGTAAATTTATTAACACGCGGGTTTCAGAGAAAGGGCCCGAGTTACATGGGGCGGTGAGAGCCCAGGCAGGGGTCCGTCATCCATTAACAGGCTTAAAGAGAGTGGGGAAAGGGAAATTGACTCGACCTCCACCCCTTCCTCAGTACACAGTCAAGACCGGGGCCCACTAGAGAAATTTCGCCTCTCAAAAAGTGTTTCCCCCGTATGAGGGGGCGGACCATTTGGTTCACATGGGTGTGGTGGTGACCCCTTTTCCCCCGGTGCCCTTTTTTTGGTTTTCTTTTTTCTCATTTTACTAACGGTTGGGGAAAATTGTCTCTTTTTGGGGTGGCAAATGTGCCCCCAACTCCAGGGCCTTGAATAACCTACTTTGGGTAAAGTCTTCCTATACTTTTTTGTACAATTCGAGGAATATTTTATTCAGCTTTTTGACATGAAATTATTTAGTAGTTTAATTCTAAAAACACTTTTTTAAAAATAGGATGGAATCCCACCCAAGTCTTTGTTTCTTTTTTTTTAATTGTTTTAAAGGGGTTGTCTACTAAAGGGATTTACAATTTTTAAAGATTTGCAAAAACAAGTCATTTTGCGTAGGCCTTAACAGTGTCCTACCTATCCTGTTATGACAGCACCTCACCCTTGAGCCACGTTGACAATTGTGAAAAAACAAATGTTGTTAGAAAACCCACATTTTTTATAATAGGCCCGTATATAGCGCATTTCACAGCAACATGCCCCAAAAATTAAAAAAAACATTCCCCGGGCCCACTTTTAAAAATTGTGAAAAAACAAAGTCTTTAAAAACCCACTTTTTTTAAAATAGGACCTGTAGTTTTGCTGCATTTCAAAGCAGCATGACCCAAAAAATTAAAAAAAAGATTCTGGCCACTGTTAAAATTGTGAGGGATAAATCCACTTAAAGCCACATTTTGTTCCAAAGGACCATGATTTAGTGATCTCACAGAAACAGCCCCCAAAAAAATTTAAAAAGAATCTCACCATTTTAAAAAATTGAGGGAAAAGCCACTTAGAAGTACATTTTTGTTCCGAAGGACCTGATTATAGCTGTATCTCACAGCAACAAGACCCAAAAAAAGACAATGCAAAAAATTCTAAAGATTAAAATGAGTAAAGGAATTGGTTTTTTTTGAAACCTTTGGGGTCTTCACAGTCCCCCACCGCAAACCCAAAATTAACTTTTGGGAACTGAGAAAAAAAATTTCAGTAAGAAATGATCATTTTAAAAAAAAGTTTTCAAGAGGGCCATTTCTTTTGGAAGAAGAATGTGAAGTAGACCGGCAATTTAAATTTGGGGACCTCAGCAATTGGGGCCACAAAATCAGAGATCCATGCCTGATTCTCTTGATGAAAGCAAACGATCCATATTACTGTGGAAACCAGTCCTTTGTCTTAATGACCTCCCGCTTTGTGAATGCCCCCTCAGATTGAAGCTGGCTGTGGGGAGGACAACACCTCTATGGCGGGGAGCCCGGGTGCCTATTTCCTTTTGGATACCAGAAGTCAATTTGGGGACGGAAAACCCTCCAAAAATAGGTGTTTAGACGCAAATGGCGTGCACCATGATCTTAAAAGGCTCTGGTGTGTTGCCTGCCGCATTAATGCGTTGTGAGGTGGTAAAAAAAGATTTCCAAGGTCACCCCATTAGGTTCTCCACATTTCCTGCTGCGCTGCCCTAGGGAGCAGAGAAAGATGTTCCCGTTGATCAAACAGCAAGGTCTCCATTTTCCTTATTTTACTCTTTATTTGAGTGGGTGGGGAAGTGCTGGTTTTTTTTGTACGGGGGGTCCGGGAGGGGGGGCACCCAGTAATATTGTTCATTTTTTGGCCTTAAAACGAGGATCATGTTGGAGGAAATTTGGGGCATCCAAGCACCATGTGAGAGATGGAGCCCTTTATTTTTCCCCCGCCCTCTGGGTCGGGGGCACTAGAAACTGATTTCATCTTCCTCCTCCGCCCCAAATTCGCGCCAAACCCCTAACGTCGTGCCCAAAAAACCCCATCTCCTTCTCCCCCTTCCTCCGGCACGGCTTCAACAATCCCCCGATTGGTCAGATGATGCACCCTGACAGCTGGGCACCCCCTTGCACTCCCCGGACCCTGAACCAGCCCAATGAAACCCATAAAATTTTTGAAACTGTCGGGGCCCTTTAGGATTCGACGGGGGAAAGGCTCCGTGCCGCAATTTTTTCGTCTCTCCTCCCTCGTGGTTGGACAGATGTTTTTTGATGTCCCCAAAGATCGTTCAGAACTAAGATCACTACAAAGCTCATGCTGACAAGGGCATTGTCCGCACGCCATTTTGGTGGTTCTGCAAAAATGGCAAGGTTGGGCATGTCTTTCACCGCCTCCCCTTCGGTGGCTCAACACCCCGAGGTCCGCACCATTGTTTTTAGGCCCCGTGTACTTCGTACTGCCCTAATGGGTTTGCGCTGCTACCACAATCGCTGGAGCATGTGGAGGGGGGAATTCAAAAATGTTGCCATCAACAATGAGCGGTTTTGGGGGGCCCGGCTGACACTGCAATGCAGCCCGGGGGGGAACAAAGCAGGGGTGAAAAGGCGGTTGTGAGCTCAGACCTCGAGCCTTTCCCCAGCAGGCAGCCAGAACCCGGGGGCCCCTTTAGAAATTTTGGAGACAAAGCATGACATGGCCAGGGAAATGGCTCCAGCCTACCGATCTTAAGGCGGCCCGGGGGGTTTCGGGCCCTTTTCGCACACCACCCTTCCTGGCCAAGGTTCTGTCACCAAACCCAGCAATTGGTTCGTTGCGAAGACCGTCCCCAGCTCCGACCCCGTTGTTACGGTCTTTAAACAGATTAATTCAACACGGCCGGTTTCTTTGGGGGACGTGATGCTACCATGGGCCTTTGGGGGGAAAAAACCCCGCACCTCCCGGGTTTTTTAAAGGGGCGTGCGCCCAGCTGAAGCCACCGTTACCCCAGAGACATCCCCCCAGCTCACCCCGGACTGCACAGAGATATAGCGCCCCTTGGCTGTGCTTACTGTC
>JAODAL010013624.1:0-90537 GCA_025379985.1 Phyllomedusa bahiana | reverse complement strand
GCAGAGGTGAATGACATCTGTCTGCTCTGGGGCCCCACCCACAGTAGGGTTAGCAGAGGTGCAGTGACATCTGTCTGCTCCGGGGCCTCATACAAGTAGGGTTAGCAGGGTGCAGTGAATCTGTCTGTCCGGGGCCTCATACACAGTAGGGTTAGCAGAGGTGTGTGACACCCGTCTGCTCCAGGGCCCCATTACACAGTAGGTTAACAGAGGTGCAGTGACATCCTTCTGCTCCGGGTCCCCATACACAGTAGGGTTAGCAGAGGTGCAGTGACATCCGTCTGCTCCAGGGCCCCATACTCAGTAGGGTTAGCAGAGGGGCAGTGACATCCATCTGCTCCGGGGCTCCATACACAGTAGGGTTAGCAGAGGGGCAGTGACATCTGTCTGCTCCGGGGCCTCATACACAGTAGGGTCAGTAGAGGTGCAGTGACATCCATCTGCAGTAGTGGGCCAACATACGACAGCAGCACAGAGATGGCGGTTTTCTACAGAGGCAGCTGTGTGGCACCTCCATCCTCTGCAGGTGTTCGGACTCCTGAGCAATGATCCTAGAGGCTTCAATAGTCTGTAGCACATTGGCCATCACAGCTCAGCCCGCGCAGTCCCTTCCTGAAATGACAGCCTAGCAATAGTCAGCAGCGGGATATCCTTTCTTCTCCGCCGAACACCCGGCCGGTGAAAATTGCTGTGTGTGTGCGCGCTCCCCTTATCACAGTCTATGGTGGGAATGTTCCTGCAAGATATGATTATGTTGTAGATCTCGGTGTAACACATCTAAGTGTTGAGGGGATAACACCTAACGCGGCGGCGGCGGCGGAACCTCTGAACGCTCTGACAATGCCGCGGGTTCTGCACGTACAGCGCCCAATAATGTAATTATACGCTGCAACAAATGATATACAATCTGTAAGGTTTACCCAAATTGAGCAGCACGAGGGGGGGTGGCTTTTGGAGAAGCGAACCCAAAAAAACCCCAGGTGTGGGATACGGGGGGGCGAAACGGGGGCCTTGTGACCTGCAGAGGGACAGGGGGGGGCAACGGCTGAGGATTGGACAACTTCTGGGTTTTTCTAAAAAAAGAAACTATGGGCCCCATTTATCAAATCTGTCTAATGAGGATACTGTCCTTGTTGTCAATGCAAAAGCGAGCTTACCCAAACAGAGCCCATAGCAACCAAATTTATAGCTCAAAGCAACCATTCAGAGCCATGAAAAACCAGGTCCATAGAACCAATATTGCTTAGCAATACCCAGAGCCATATAACCCAATCAGAGGGGGAAAAACAAAGGGGGAGCTTGATTGGTGCTATGTTTTATAGAAAAAATGTCTTGGGTTCCCCATAGCAACCCTTTCAGGCTCAGCTTTTTTTGTTGCTCTTTTAAAAATATAACCTCCGCTTGGGGGTCATTGAGCTCTGTTTGGTTGTTATGGCTTGTTTGGTTCTATGAGCTTGTTGGTTCCCATGAGCTTGATTGGTTACTGGGGGCCTGGTTGTATGGCTATAATTGGTTCCCTTGGGCTTGATTGGTTGCTAGAGTCTGTTTGGGTTTGCTATGAGCTTGATTGGTACTGAGTTTTCCTTAGTGGTTGTAGAGCTTGTTTGGTTGTTATGAGCTTGTTCGTTGTAGGGGTCTGTTTGGTTGTATTGAAAACAAGGCGTTCTTGTTAAATAATGCTATGGGCAACCACAACAGTTTTACTATTAAACATAGCAGCCAATAGAGTCCTTTCATTTCTTCTACTGTTTGGGAAAAAATAAAAGCTGAGCTTGATTGGGTTGTATGGACAACTAAGACAGTTTTTCTTTAACTGTGGCAAATTTGACTACTTTCATTTCCCTTTCTGCTTTGGCAAAAGAAAAGGGGAGTTGATTGGGTGCAGTCTAAAAGTAAAACTGTCTTAGTTGTCCATAGCAGCCAATCAGAGCTCAGCTTTCATTTTGCCAAAGCAGTAGAAGAAATAAAAGCTGATCTCTGATTGGCTGCTATGTTTAATAGTAAGACTGTCGTGGTTGCCCATAGCATTGTCTAACGATGAGACTGTCCTGGTTGTCAATAGCAACCAATCAGAGCTCATAGTGACCAATCACAGCTCATAGCAACCAATCAGAGCCCATAGCAACCAATCAGAGCCCATAGTAACCAATCAGAGCCCATAGCAACCAATCACAGCTCACAGCAACCAATCACAGCTCACAGCAACCAATCACAGCTCATAGCAACCAATCGGAGCTCATAGCGACCAATCGGAGCTCATAGCGACCAATCAGAGCTCATAGCGACCAATCAGAGCTCATAGCAACCAATCAGAGAACATAACAACCAATTAGAGCTCATAGCGACGAATCAAAGCCTATAGCAACCTATCAGAGCCCATAGCAACCAGAGCTCATAGCAACCAATCAGAGCTCACAGCAACCAATCAGCGCTCACAGCAACCAATCAGAGCTCATAGCAACCAATCAGAACCCATAGCAACCAATCAGAGCTCATATAAACCAATCACAACCCATAGCAACCAATCAGAGCCCATAGCAACCAATCAGAGCCCATAGCAACCAATCAGAGCTGACAGCAACCAATCACAGCTCAGCTTTCATTTCTTCTATTGCTTTGGCAAAATGAAAGCTGAGCTCTGATTGGCTGCTATGTCTAATAGTAAAACTGTCTTGGTTGCCCATAGCATTGCAAGGCTCAGTGAGTCAGATGTGACTTGAGGAATGCTACGCCCGGTAGATAGCGCTGAATCCCATTTCCCATTAGCCTTTTTGAATATCTTTAAGGGGCTGGTCAACACTGGTACAAAAGCTGGGAACACCCGAAGCTCTTTTGGGTCTGGGATGACTGGACTGTTTCTGCAGTTTTCCATGTATTTTCCGCTGCGGGGGAATGTGGTGGCTATCTGCGAGCTGGCGTGTTGTATGTTTTTCCTTAGTTGAGAACATAGGAAGTCAGGGTTAAAGATGGAGCAGTGTGATCTGCGAGCAGGCACGTGCCAGTCACTCTTACACATGCACTAAAGTGTTTGCAAAGTTATTCACCGACCAAAACGTTAGAGACAAGAACTGATGCCCCTCAGCCTCAGCGTACACACGGAACCAAGACTCCAACCTGAACACGCACTGATCACCAAGACAACAGCAGCACAGAGGATAACAACAAGCTTGCCAGCCCCAACTGATCACCAAAACGTAACAGGAAGGAGAAGTCACACAGCAATTACCAGGACTCTGGGCACGGCCAATCAAAATGAAGCAAAATGTTGGTTAGTCGTGATCCCAAGCTTCATGGCTCCAACCATGGTTGGAACAGGAAAATCTGTTTATGAAACAGTGAAAGCCAAGGGGAGTTGGAGCAATAGATCTTAGATGGTGGTGTATGAATACTCGAACACAAGGAGACCATGTACGAACATGAGCAGACCATGCAGTAACATAAGGAGAGCAGGAATCATATGAGGAGACCATGTATGAGCATGATTAGACCATGTATGAACATGAGGAGACCATGCACCAACAGAAGGAGAGCAGGAATCATATGAGGAGGCCATGTATGAACATGAGGAGAGCATACTCCATCCTGAGGAGACCTTGTATGACCCTGAGGAGAGCATGCATCACCCTGAGGAGACCATGCACCAACATTAGGAGAGCATGCTCCAGCCTGAGGAGACCTTGTATGAACCTGAGGAGAGCATGCATCATCCTGAAGAGACCTTCTATGAACATGACTGAGAGCATGCTCCATCCAGAGAAGACCTTGTATAAACATGAGGAGACCATGTATGAACATGCGGAGAGCATGCTCCATCCTGATAAGACCATGTAAGAACATGAGCAGACCATGCACCAACATAAGCAGAGCAGGAATGATTATGAGGAGACCATATATGAACATGAGGAGACCATGTATGAACATGAGGAGACCATGCACTAACATACGGAGAGCAGGAATCATATGAGATGGCCATGTATAACCATGAGGAGACCATGCACCAACAGAAGGAGAGCAGGAATGATTATGAGGAGACCATGTATGAACATGAGGAGAGCATACTCCATCCTGAGGAGACCTTGTATGAACCCGAGGAGAGCATGCATCATCCTGAAGAGACCTTCTATGAACATGACTGAGAGCATGCTCCATCCAGAGGAGACCTTGTATAAACATGACTGAGAGCATGCTCCATCCTCAGGAGACCTAGTATGAACATGAGGAGACCATGTATGAACATGCGGAGAGCATGCTCCATCCTGATAAGACCCTGCATGAACATGAGGAGAGCATGCATCATCCTGAGGAGACCATGTACCAACATGAGGAGAGCATGCTCCAGCCTGAGGAGAACTTGTATGAAAATGAGGAGACCATGTATGAACATAAGGAGAGAATGCCCCCTCCAGGCAGCGCGCCGGACCGGGGCCACGCCCCCACGAGGGGAGGTGCGGCATGACCCGCACGCTGGGCGCGGCCGGAGCGGGTCGCGGTGACGCGGCCGGAGCGCGTCATGATGACACGTCTGCCGGGGGAGGAGTCCGGGCGCAGGGAGGGGCGGTATTTAAGGCCGTCTCTCTGCCCGGGAAAAGCAGTCGGCGCAGCACATGTGAGGCAGTCCCACCCGCCCGCCATTAAAATGGGGTTAGGAGCGTAGGAGGTGTGGGTTGTGGGGTAGTTCTCGGCAAAGTTGGTTGCTGGGGATTATTTATGTCACGGTGGCCGTGGCGGTCGAGGTTCTTGGAGTGGTGGAGAAAATTGGTGAGGGAGTCCTTCGGGTAGGATTCCCTCAGAGTTTGGGTAACTTGGACGGCCCAGCGAAGGTAGGCTCTTTTGGGGTGTTATCCCTGGGGAGCAAAATAGAGGAGCCATAGAGTATGGCTTTTGGGCCTCCGAGCCAGTGGAGTACGGCTGGGGGCAAATGGTGGTTTTGTCCCTTCGGGGATTTGGTCGCCGGGTCGGTTTTGGGGCTCCAAGGACCTCGGCTCCATGTTTGGTACTGGTTGGTTATAAAGTGTTATTCGGGTTATTTATGTGGTTGTATATAGATATATATATATGTATATGGAGAGGCACGGGCAGAGGTGGATTATTTTATACGTGGAGGTATATTTATTTACATATATATATTTATATACCGGTTTACAGATTTATATGATATTTATACTGGTTTGTGTTATATTTATGTGTATGTTTGTTAATAAAACGGCTGCTGTGGCCAATTTAATCCAAAACAGGTGTGTCGTGTCATCACTGGGGGGCTACAGCAGGGAGGTGGGGATCAGGGAAAATGGGAAGGAAGATTGGTGAGGGCAGGGCGCGCAGACTCAGCGTTGCCCTGGGGTCATGAGGAGACCCTGTATGAACATTAGCAGAACATGCTTCATCCTGATGAGACCTTGTATGAACCTGAGGAGAGCATACTCCATCCTGGGGAGACCATGCATCAATAATACGAGTCCATCATCAACATGAGGCAACTATGCATTATCCCGAAGAGAGCATGCATCCTGTTGAGAGAATATAGCAACATGTGAAGACCATGTAACACAAGGAGAATATACACCAAGAAGAGGACAGCATTCTAAATAGTAATGTAAAGATACAAGTCGTGTAATGTATGTACACAGTAACTGCACTAGTAGAATAGTGAGTGCAGCTCTGGAGGATAATAGAGGATGTAACTCAACAGGATGTAACTCAGGATCAGTACAGGATGAGCAATGTATGTACACAGTGACTGCACCAGCAGAATAGTGAGTGCAGCTCTGGAGTATAATACAGGATGTAACTCAGGATCAGTACAGGATAAGTAATGTATGTACAGTGACTGCACCAGAAGAATAGTGAGATCACCTCTCGAGAATAATACAGTATGTAACTCAGCAACAGTACAGCATAAGTAATGTATGTACAGTGACTGCACCAGCAGAATAGTGAGTGCAGCTCTGGAGGATAATACAGGATGTAACTCAGGATCAGTACAGGAGAAGTAATGTATGTACCGAGACTGCACCAGCAGAATAGTGAGTGCAGCTCTGAAGGATAATACAGGATGTCACTCAGTATCATTAAAGGATTAGTAATGTATGTACACAGTGACTGCACCAGCAGAATAGTGAGTGCAGCTCTGAAGGATAATACAGGATGTAACTCAGGATCAGGAAAGGATTAGTAATGTATGTACACAGTGACTGCACCAGCAGAATAGTGAGTGCAGCTCTGGAATACAATACAGGATATAACTCAGGATCAGTACAGGATAATTAATGTATGTACAGTGACTGCACCAGCACAATAGTGAGTGCAGCTCTGCAGGATAGTACAGGATGTAACTCAGGGTCAGTACAGGATAAGTAATGTATGTACACAGTGACTGCACCAGCAGAATAGTGAGTGCAGCTCTGGAATACAATACAGGATATAACTCAGGATCAGTACAGGATAATTAATGTATGTACAGTGACTGCACCAGCACAATAGTGAGTGCAGCTCTGCAGGATAGTACAGGATGTAACTCAGGATCAGTACAGGATAAGTAATGTATGTACACAGTGACTGCACCAGCAGAATAGTGAGTGCAGCTCTGGAGTATAATACAGGATGTAACTCAGGATCAGTACAGGATAAGTAATGTATGTACAGTGACTGCACCAGAAAAATAGTGAGTGCAGCTCTGCAGGATAGTACAGGATGTAACTCTGGGTCAGTACAGGATAAGTAATGTATGTACACAGTGACCAGTGACTGCACCAGCAGAATAGTGAGGGCAGCTCTGGAGTATAATACAGGATATAACTCAGGATCATTACAGGATAAGTAATGTATGTACACAGTGACTACACCAGCAGAATAGTGAGTGCAGTCTGGAGGATAATACAGGATGTAACTCAGGATCAGTACAGGATAAGTAATGTATGTACACAGTGACTGCACCAGCAGAATAGTGAGTGCAGCTCTGGAGGATAATACAGGATGCAAACTGCTCACAAAGTTACTTTATATCTAGATTAAGACTTTTCATGGAGGTACACTTTAATTAGATCTGTGTAGAACAGTTTTTCTCAACTCCAGTCCTCAGGACCCACCAACAGGTCATGTTTTCAGGATTTCCTCAGTATAGCACAGCTGATATAATTGCTGTCAGTGCATTCAGTGGGAGATCCTGAAAACATGAGCTGTTGGTGGGTCCTGAGGACTGGAGTTGAGAAACACTGGTGTAGAAGAACACGGATAATTTAAGCCTCGGTGTTCTTCACAATACAACAGCTGCCTACACTGGTAACCAAGTGAATGAAGCAGATTTTGCAGTGTGCGCTATGTGGCGGTATAGACTTGGGTTCCATAGGGCATGAAGAGGAGGTCATCGCTCTGGTGTCAGTAATTACCGCACATACAAGGGGAGTACGAGTGCAGCAGGTGGTATGTTCCTGACTCTAGGGCCGCCAAGGGGAAGAGAGCAATCTCAGATTCGACACTAAGAGACTGTGTGATATTTGTCTTCAGCTTCCTCCTATTATAATGCGGCAGGATCTCCCGAGTCTCCTGTGGATGGAGGACGTGGGTGAGGAGCAGGTTTCATGTTTCTACACATTACCCCAAGCACCGCAGGGAAAACTGTTATAATTTCTCATCTGACTTCTGACACCGTATCAACAAGTATTAATTTTTAACCAGAACAAATGTAATTTGCAGTATTGACATACGACTGATAAGGAAATTCAGGACGAGGGGAAAAACCGGCGATGAGCACGATACTGGAGACCGACGAGGAGCGCTGGCCTGGACACTGATGTGAGTATCGCAAGGACCGAGTCTGGACCTTCATGTCTGGTCCTCATCTTAAAGGGGTCATCTAGTTTAGAAGTTGTCTTGTAAAAACAACTAATACTAGAGTAGAGAGAAGTAGGCAGACCACAACCGGCCCCTGGTGTTACGACGCCGGTAGACGCCAAACAACAACTGGCAACGCAATGGGCCTCATGTATGAAAACGGGCTAGCAGTAAGACTGTCTCTGATTGGTGGCTATGGGATCTTATTGTTGGCTATGAACGCTGAATGGTGGCTATGAGCTCTGATTGGTTGCTATGGGCAACAAAGACAGTCTTATTGCTAGACAGTTTTCATACATAAGGCCTAATAAGTTCACCAGAAGTCAAACGAAGAGGCAATTCGAAGCATGTCAGTAAAACGACTATAGTTCATGGCCGGCAGTAGACAAGTGCACGGTTTGGTGGAGAGTCGAAGGTTTGTACAACTGTCCCTATACTTTCCCTCAAAAACTTACCCTGTGACTACCCCTAACACCAGAACCTCTATCCCTGACGTCAACCTAACACCTTTCCCTCAAATTTGTCCCTAAGCTACAACTAACCCTAATACAGCAAGTGGCTGAGGTCTGGGAAGGGCTCGACAGAAACAAGACAAACACCAAATTTGTGTGTCCGTCCACACGGTCAGGTTTTCAGATTTAAAAAACATCTAAAAAACAAACGTCTGTTAACCATCCACATAGATTTTGATAGAAAATCCGTTCAGTAGTCTACACTGAACGGATTTTTAGCCAGACGTTTTTTTACACCGCCGGCATTCTGAAAAACGTAGATGTCTATAAAGCTCAGTAGACTAGGGCAGGAGATTGAGCATGTTCTAATGAGCTCAGGTGCGCAACCCAGGTCAGTTAACAAGTAAGGATCCTGAGCAGTTACCATACAACCACTCTAAACAAACACAGACAACAGAAGACACTCATAACACAGAGAATCCTTCTGGCCTAATAAGCACGAGAGGATGGAATGAAAAACCATCCCTAAGCTACAACTAATATACAGCAAGTGGTTGTGGTCTCAGTGATACCTGAGAAGGGTTGGAGAGAAACTAGCAAAAACAAAACCACACCGGTTTTCAGATTTGAAAACTACCTGAAAACCGTTTGTTAACCATCCACATAGACTTTGATAGAAAATCTGTTCAGTAGTCTACACTGAACCGATTTTCAGTTGGATGTTGTTTTACACCGCTGACATTTTGAAAAACTTAAAAACATGCTCAATCTCCTGGCCTATTCTACTGAGCTTTATAGACACCTAATGAGCTCAGGTGCACAGCCCAGGTCAGCTAACAAGCAAGAATCCTGAGCAGTTAGTTACCATACAACCACTTAAAATAAACACAGACAACAGAAGACAGACATAACACAGAGATTCCTCCTGGTCTAATAAGCACGATTGGATGGAATAAAAATCCATCCCTAAGCTACAACCAACTATAATACAGCATTTGGCTGAGGTCTCAGTGATACCTGGGCAGGGTTGGACAGAAACTAGAAAAACACCAAATCCACACGGTCAAGGTTTTCAGATGGTTTTCAGATATGAAAACCATCTGAAAACCGTCTGTTAACCATCCACAAAGACTTTGATAGAAAATCCGTAAAGTAGTCTACACTGAATGGATTTTCAGTCAGATGTTTTTTTACACTGCCGGCATTCCGAAAAACTTAAAACATGCTCAATCTCCTGTCCTATTCTACTGAGCTTTATAGACACCTAACGAGCTCAGGTGCTCAACTCAGGTCAGTTAACAAGCAAGGATCCTGAGCAGTTTCTATACAACCACTCTAAACAAACACAGACAACAGAAGAGAGACATAACACAGAGACTCCTCCTGGCCTAATAAGCAAAAAAGGATGGAATGAAAGGAGAATTCCTGCCATTCATAACAGCCGAGCCTATTGTGACGCATGTGCTTTACAGGCTTCCTTATAATATACTTTTTGTTTCAATTCCTCCCCATTTACAAGATATCTGCTTCTTGTCAGTGAACAGTAGGATAAGAAAAGTTAGACTTCATGGCCAGCTGTAGACAAGTGCACGGTTTGGTGTAGATTAGAATGTTTGTACAGTAATGACAACTGTCCCTATACTGTCCCTCAAAACCTTACCCTGTGACTACCCCTAACACCAGAACCTCTATCCCCAACCTCAACCTAGCACCTTTCCCTCAAACTTATCCCTAAGCTACAACTAACCCTAATACAGCAAGTGGCTGAAGTCTCAGTGATACCTGGGCAGGGTTGGACAGAAACTAGACAAACACCAAATCTTTTAGGGTCCGACCACTCTAAACAAACACAGACAACAGAAGACAGACATAACACAGAGACTCTTCCTGCTCTAATAAGCACGAGAGGATGGAATGAAAATCCATCCTTAAGCTATAACTAACCTTAATACAGCAAGAGGCTGAGGTGTCAGCGATACCTGGGCAGGGTTGGACAGAAACTAGACAAACACCAAATCTGTAAGGGTTCGTCCACACAGCAGGACTTTCAGACCAATTTTAACCATCTGTAAACCGGCTGTCAACCATCTACATAGACTTTAATAGAAAATCCGTTCATTAGTCTACACCGAACGAATTTTCAGCTGGATGGTTTTTTACACTGCCAGCATTTTGAAAAAATTAGAACATGCTCAGTCTCCTGCCCTATTCTACTGATCTTTATAGACACCTAATGAGCTCAAGTGTGCAACCCAGGTTAGTTAACAAGTAAGGATCCTGAGCAGTTACCATACAACCACTCTAAACAAACACATAACAGAAGACAGTCCAAACACAGAAACTCCTCCTGGCCTAATAAGCACAAAATGATTGAATGAAAGGAGGATTCCTGTCATTCATAACAGTCGAGTCTATGGTGACACATGTGCTTTACAGGGATCCTTATAATATACTTTATGTTTCAATTCCTCCCCATTTACAAGATATCTGCTTCTTGTCAATGAACAGTAGGATAAGAAAAGTTAGACTTCATGGACAGGTGTAGAAAAGTGCACGGTTTGGTGAAGATTAGAATGTTTGTACAGTAATGACAACTGTCCCTCAAAAACTTACCTTGTGACTACCCTAAACACCAGCACTTCTAATCCCAACCTCAACCTAGCACCTTTCCCTCAAACTTATCCCTAAGCTACAACTAACCCTAATACAGCAGGTAGCTGAAGTCTCAGTGATACCTGGACAGGGTTGGACAGAAACTAGACAAACACCAAGGGCGACATGTATGAATTCGAATGTGTACTTTTTTTTACTTGGCGCCGACACCACAGTTCTAAATAGATATAGAAGAGTGTAGAATACGACAGATTTTTGGCGCATTACATAGAGCTTAATGCGCCAAACTTTGAATGGCATAGAATGTAATGCGCCAAACTTGGCGCACTAAGGTCTATGTAATGCGCCAAAAATCTGTTGTATTATACACTCTTCTATATCTATTCAGAACTGTGGTGTCGGCGCCAAGTAAAAAAAAAAGTACGCATTCGAATTCATATATGTTGCCCTCTTAATGTTTCAATGCTCAGATTCTGAGATTCTGAGAGTGTAGAATACGACAGTATGAAGATTTTTGGCGCATTACATAGAGCTTAATGTGCCAAGTTTGGCGCATTAACACACTATGCCCATACAAAGTTTGGCGCGTTTTAAGCTCTATGTATTGCGCCAAAAATCTTCATACTGTCGTATTCTACACTCTTCTATATCTATTTAGAACTGGAGTGCCGGCGCCAAGTTAAAAAAAGTACGCAGTCGAATTCATACATGTCGCCCCAAATCTGTTAGGGTCTGACCACTCCAAACAAACACAGACAACAGAAGACAGACATAACACAGAGACTCTTCCTGCTCTAATAAGCACAAGAGGATGGAATGAAAATCCATCACTAAGCTATAACTAACCTTAATACAGCAAGAGGTGGAGGTGTCAGCGATACCTGGGCAGGGTTGGACAGAAACTAGACAAACACCAAATCTGTAAGGGTCCATCCACAGCAGGACTTTCAGACCAATTTTAACCATCTGTAAACCGGCTGTAAACCATATACATAGACTTTAATAGAAAATCCGTTCACTAGTCTACACTGAACGTATTTTCAGCTGGATGGTTTTTTACACTGCCAGCATTCCGAAAAACTTAGAACATGCTCAGTCTCCTGCCCTATTCTACTGATCTTTATAGACACCTAACGAGCTCAGGTGTGCAACCCAGGTTAGTTAACATGCAAGAATCCTGAGCAGTTACCATACAACCACTATAAACAAACACTGACAACAGAAGACAGTCCAAAAACAGAGACTCCTCCTGGCCAAATAAGCACGAGAGGATGGAATGAAAAACCATCCCTAAGCTTCGACTAACCCTAATACAGTAAGTGGCTGAGATCTCAGTGATACCTGGGAAGGGTTGGACAGAAACTAGCAAACACCAAATCCACACCGGTTGTCAGACAGTTTTCAGATTTGAAAACCATCTGAAAACCTTCTGTTAACCATCCACATAGACTTTGATAGAAAATCCGTTCAGTAGTCTACACTGAACGGATTTTCAGCCGGACGTTTTTTTACTCCGCCAGCATTCTGAAAAACTTAAAGCATGCTCAATCTCCTGCCCTATTCTATTGAGCTTTATAGACACCTAACGAGCTCAGCTGCTCAACCCAGGTCAGTTAACAAGTAAGGATTCTGAGCAGTTACCATACAACCACTCCAAACAAACACAGACAACAGAAGACAGACATAACAAAGAGATTCTTCATGGCCTAAAAATCATGAGATGGAACGAAAGGAGTATTCCTGCCATTCATAACAGCCAAGTCTATTGTGACACATGTGCTTTACAGGGTTCCTTATATTATTTATTTTTCTTTCAATTCCTCCCCATTTACAAGATATCTGCTTCTTGTCAGTGAACGGTAGGATAAGAAAAGTTTGACTTCATGGTCGGGCGTAAAAAAGTGCACTGTTTGGTGAAGATTCGAATGTTTGTACACTAATGACAACTGTCTTTATGCTGTCCCTCAAAAACCTACCCTGTGACTACCAATAACACCAGAACCTCTATCCCCGACGTCAACCTTGCACCTTTCCCTCAAATTTGTCCCTAAGCTACAAATTACCCTAATACAACAAATGGCTGAAGTCTCAGTGATACCTGAGCAGGGTTGGACAGAAACTAGACAAACACCAAATCTGTAAGGGTCCGGCCACTCCAAACAAACACAGACAAGAGAAGACAGACATAACACAAAGACTCCTCCTGGCCTATTAAGCACAAGAGGATGGAATGAAAATCCATCCCTAAGCTACAACTAACCCTAATACAGCAAGAGGCTGAGGTCTCAGCGATACCAGGGCAGGGTTGGACAGAAACTAGACAAACAGAAAATTTGTAAAGGTCCGTGCACATGGTCAGGTTTTCAGATGGTTTTCAGATTTGAAAACCGTCTGTCAACCATCCAAATAGACTTTAATAGAAAATCCATTCAGCACTCTACACTGAACGAATTTTGAGCCGGACAGTTTTTTACACAGTCGGCGTTTCTAAAAAAATTAGAACTTACTCAGTCTATTGCCCTAGTCTACTTTATAGACACCTAACGAGCTCAGGTGTGCAGCCCAGGTAAGCTAACAAGCAAAAATCCAGAGCAGTTACCATACAACCACTCTAAACAAACACAGACAACAGAAGACAGACATAACACAGAGACTCCTCCTGGCCTAATAAGCACAAAAGGATGGAATGAAAAGAGAATTCCTGACATTCATAACAGTCGAGTCTATGGTGACACATGTGCTTTTCAGGGTTCCTTATAATATACTTTTTGTTTCAATTCCTCCCCATTTACAAGATATCTGCTTCTTGTCAGTGAACGGTAGGATAAGAAAAGTTCGACTTCATGGCCGGGCGTAGACAAGTGGTGGAGATTCAAATGTTTGTACACTAATGACAACTGTCCCTGTGCTGTCCCTCATAAACTTCCCCTGTGACTACCCCTAACACCAGAAACTCTATACCTGACGTCAACCTAACACCTTTCCCTCAAATTTGTCCCTAAGCTACAACTAACCCTAATACAGCAAGTGACTGAGATCTCAGTGATACCTGGACAGGGTTGGACAGAAACTAGACAAACACCAAATCTGTAAGGGTTCGACCACTCCAAACAAACACAAACAACAGAAAACAGACATAACACAGAGACTCCTCCTGGCCTAATAAGCATAAGAGGATGTACAGAAACTAGACAAACACCAAATTTGTAAAGGTCCGTCCACACGGTCAGGTTTTCAGATGGATTTCAGACTTGAAAACCATCTGTTAACCATCCACATAGACTTTGATAGAAAATCCGTTCAGTAGTCTACATTGAATGGATTTTCAGCCGGACTATCTTTTGCACCGCCGGCACTCCGAAAAACTTAGAACATGCTCAATCTCCTGCCCTATTCTACTGAGCTTTATAGACACCTAACGAGCTTAGGTGCGCAACCCAGGTCAGTTGCCAACGAAAATCCAGAGCAGTTACCATATAACCACTCTAAACAAACACAGACAACAGAAGACAGACATAACACAGGGACACCTCCTAATCTAATAAGCAGGAGAGGATGGAATGAAAGGAGAATTCCTGCCATTCATAACCATATAATTTACTTTTTGTTTCAATTCCTCCCCATTTTCAAGATATCTGCTTCTTGTCAGTGAATGGTAGGATAAGAAAAGTTTCTAGCTCTGCTCTTACAGCTGTGGATTTGTTACAATTTATCTGAGGTTTGGAGAGAAGGAGGATTGGCTGCTGGTGTGTTTAGCTCACAGAGCGTTGCCTGCACGGATATATTGTAACAAGTCCATCTTCATCTGTGTGAGCAGGAGAAGGTCAAGAAGGGCTTTTAGCCACGAGGTAGAAACACTTAACCTTCTCCTCCTCTAACACCAAGCAGAGATCTTACAAATGGATCTGCTCTGTTTTGTGTTACATTATTTCCATAACGAGAATTTTCCATAATGTCGGCTCCGGATCATTCCAGCTGCTTCATTTTATTCTCATTAAGAGAGAGAACGCTGGATATTCCGGCCGTAACGTCATCCGGATATTTATAAACAATGTCACGATTTGTATTAGTTGTTCCAACGTCTCAGAACTTTTCTATCCTTCCATTTGCTCGTTCTTACGCTTCCTTCCTTTGTGTAATGCCTCAGCCCGGCCTGTAGATGTCGATGTTGGTAGCTCATTTGTATAGAGATAGAAGGCAATTGCCATAGTGACACCTACAGGCTATAGCCGGGTACTACACTGTGCCAAAATAGTTATGCAGTTACACAGTCGAGTCATGTTATAATGACCACTTCCTACTTTCCGTGCAGCTCTTGAAGAAAGTCCTGTGTGGTGCGATGGGTTGGTGGGTATATAAGGTGTGATAGGCTGTCTGCACACATATCGCTCACTGCTCTCATAGATAGAAGAGGCGATTTAGAGTTGGGATGATTATCAGCTTTTGGGCCCAGGGTGGCGGTATGTCTGACCCAGCACAGTTTGTGACCTGCTGACAGCTGCTGTGGTGAAAGTATTGTGAGCGGAGAAATGGCGCCAATGGGAATAAGAGACAAGGAAAATGTGGAGACACTACGCGCCATTGATGTGAGAGGGGAATGGCGGCTAGGAAAGTGCGCAAGGGCAGAAGACACGATACAGGGGAGCAGCCCAACAACAAAATGACCCAGGGGGGCGACCAGATGTCACCGCACCTCTGCTAACCCTACTGTGTATGGGGCCCTGGAACAGATGGGTGTCACTGCACTTCTGCTAACCCTACTGTGTATGGGACCCCCGGAGCAGAGGGATGTCACTGCAACTCTGCTAACCCTACTGTGTATGGGGCCCCGGAGCAGAGGGATGTCACTGCAACTCTGCTAACCCTACTGTGTATGGGGCCCAGGAACAGATGGGAGTCACTGCACTTCTGCTAACCCCACTGGGTATGGGACCCCGGAGCAGCGGGATGTCACTGCACCTCTGCTAACCCTACTGTGTATGGGGACCGGAGCAGACGGATGTCACTGCACCTCTGCTAACCCTACTGTGTATGGGGCCCAGGAGCAGACGGATGTCACTGCACCTCTGCTAACCCTACTGTGTATGGGGCCCCAAAGCAGACGGATGTCACTGCACCTCTGCTAACCCTACTGTGTATGGGGCCCTGGAGCAGACGGATGTCACTGCACCTCTGCTAACCCTACTGTGTATGGGGACCCGGAGCAGACGGATGTCACTGCACCTCTGCTAACCCTACTGTGTATGGGGCCCTGGAGCAGACGGATGTCACTGCACCTCTGCTAACCCTACTGTGTATGGGGCCCGGAGCAGACGGATGTCACTGCACCTCTGCTAACCCTACTGTGTATGGGTTCCCGGAGCAGATGGATGTCACTGCACTCTGCTTACCCTACAGTGTATGGGGCCTGGAGCAGACGGATGTCACTGCACCTCTGCTAACCCTACTGTGTATGGGGCCTGGAGCAGACGTATGTCACTGCACCTCTGCTAACCCGACTGTGTAAGGGGCCCTGGAACAGACGACTGTCTCTGCACCTCTGCTAACCCTACTATATATGGGGACACAGAGCAGACGGATGTCACTGCACCTCTGCTAACATTACTGTGTATTGGGCCCCGGAGCAGACAGATGTCACTGCACCTCTGCTAACCCTACTGTGTATGGGGCCCGGAGTAGACGGATGTCACTGCACCTCTGCTAACCCTACTGTGTATGGGGCCCGGAGCAGATGGATGTCACTGCACCTCTGCTAACCAAGCTGCATCACCAGAAATT
The DNA here is from genome assembly GCA_025379985.1 of Phyllomedusa bahiana. NCBI lineage: Eukaryota > Metazoa > Chordata > Amphibia > Anura > Hylidae > Phyllomedusa > Phyllomedusa bahiana. Next base: position 73,864 of record JAODAL010013624.1, on the reverse strand, counting down.
GTTTCAATTTTCCCTGTAGTATCAGAAGTGGATTCCACTAACTGGAAAAGTGTTGTTTTGTCTGATGAGTCACATTTATTGAATGGATAGACTTTGGCGTATTAGGCAACAAATATCAGAGAACAAACACCCTGCAACCATTGCTGGCAGAACACAATCTGGTGGTGGCAGTGTCTGGGAGATGTTTTTGTGAGATTCTCTGGGCCACTCATCCATGTGGAAGGCAACCTCTTCAGTGTAGTTGTTACTTAGGGTTTTCTTATCCACCAGATTTTCAGACCTGGCAACTCCAAAATGAAATGAAAAGGGGGAAGCAGCCTACTAATCGGATTTTTCTAGTGCAGCAGAACAGGAAGGAAATAATTCTATCACCTATTAGTCCTGAACAATTTGTTGTTTTGTTTAGGAATCTTTAAAAAAAAATAAAAAATTCCAGATGACGCTGTAAATTTCTTCCAAGTTGTCAAGGGAAAGCTATACCTCATTCCTAACTAACATGTACTAAGCAAACGCGGATGAAGGGCCCTTCTCATTCACAGCAGTAGGTATAGGAAGAAATAATAGTAAAAAATGCCACAAAGCAGAGATTTCATTCACCCTCAGTGGGAAATGCTACAGTCACACTAAATTCTGCTCCATCTGCACCACACACAAAAATATCCAGGATGATAAAAAACAACAACTGGACTCTTTAGGGCATCACATACTTAGTTACTCCAGTCACACCCAAAGCTGCTTCAACAATTTTGCTGGTTTCCTGTTAGCTCTCAGGTTGCATAAACTCACAACTCCCTGTTATACCTCATAGGCACCTTGTAAAATACACGTTTTGCTGTAGTATATTTTGGGAGATGCAGTGCTGACAGCAGAAGTATTTAAAGCAGATCTCCATTTATAAAACAACTTTCCATAAATCAACAGCACAAGCAAAAGTAAGAAAGCTTGTAATACATGTAATTAGAAGAAAATGCTTCCTTCTCCTTTGATCAGCCTTCCTCTTTTTCCATCTCATCCTGGTCATAAATCACTTAAGGGATTTGTGTTGTAGAAAAGCTTTCTGCCTCACTAAGGGCTTAGGTTATAGCTGGTCTTAAAAGTCGATGGAGAGGGGAGGGGCAGGATGTAAAAAGTAAAAGAGACTCAGCATGGAGGACAGTAGACAACAATAAGCAGCAGTGTAGCTGTGAATCCAGCACTGAGGTGAGATAAGACACTCATTTTACAATCAGCACCATCTATGTGCATCTCTAGGTCTCTCATCCCCCTACCCTCTCCATGGACTTTCACACATACAAGCAGCATGGAAGACATTAAGCAGTAGTTAGGAGCAATGCAGCTATGAGTGCAGTACTGAGCTGAGATAAGACACTCACATAACAGCCAGCACTATCTCTATGCCTCTCCTCCACCTACCCTCTCCATAAACTGTCACACACAAACATCAGGATGGAGGACATTATTAAGTAATAAAGAACACTTTATTTGTGAGATCAACACTGAGGTGACATTAAACACTGACTATACAGCAAGCACCACCTCTCTGTGTGTCTCTCTGCTTTTCCTCCGCCTACCCTCTCAATAGACTCTCACACACAAGCATCAGCATTAAGAACGTTATAAAGCAATAGTGAGCAAGAGACTAAGTAATAGACTAAGTAACCTGAGTTATAGGTGAAGCCTCTTATTTTACAGCAAGCACCATCTCTGCATCTCTTTGCCTCTCCTTCCCCTAGCATCTCCATAGACTCTCACACACATAAGCAGCAGCATGGAGGACATTAGGAAGCAATGAGGAGCAGTGTAGCTGTGGGTTCAGCACTGGGGTGACATAAAGCAACAACTATACAACAAGCACCATCTTTGTGCGTCTCTGCCTCTCATCCCCCTACCCTCGCAATAGACTCTCCCACATGCAAGCATCAGCATTAAGAATGTTATAAAGTGATAAGGAACAGTGTAGCTGTGCGATCAGCACTGAGGTGATATAAACAATGACTATACATCAAGCACCATCTTTGCTCGTCTCTGCCTCTCATCCCCCTACCCTCTCCATAGACTCTCACTCATACAAGCATCAGCATTACGTATGTTATAAAGCGATAAGAAGCAGTGTAGCTGTGAGATCAGCACTGAGGTGATATAAACAATGACTACACAGCAAGCACCATCCTTGTGCGTCTCTCTGCCTCACATCCCCCTACCATCTCCATAGACTCTTACTCATACAAGCATCAGAATTACGAACGTCATAAATCGATAAGGAGCAGTGTAGCTGTGAGATCAGCACTGAGGTGATATAAACAACGAAAATACAGCAAGCACCATCTTTGTGCATCTCTTTGCCTCGCATCCCCCTACCCTCTGCGTAGACTCTCACAAATACAAGCATCAACATTAAGAACTTTATAAAGCGATAAAGAGCAGTGTAGCTGTGAGTTCAGAAATGGGATGACATAGAACGACTATACAGCAAGCACCATCTTTGTGTGTCTCTTTGCCTCTCATCCCCTTACCCTCTCCATAGACTCTCAAACATACATGCATCAGCATTAAGAACGTTATAAAGCAATAAGGAGCAGTGTAGCTGTGAGTCAGCACTGAACAAGCATCTCTGCTCGTCTCTCCTCCCCCTTTCCTCTCAATAGACTAAGTAATCTGAACTCTCAGTGAAGCTGAATCATCTCCTGCACAAAATGAATTACCTTAGTGATTACAGAATAAGATAAATGATAAAGTGTGTTATTTCTGCTTATATTGTTGACATATGGGAAGTTGTGGAACCACTGGAGGTACCATCAGCCCAGTATCATGCCACACTTTAGACCTCTCAATATGGAAAAACACTACAAAACTACCTCTCCCCAATTCAAGCAATGCTGTAAGTGCTCAGGTTAGTTTAAATGCCCCTGTCATCCCCTGCTGGTTCAGTTTCTGATTTATGCCTTGCTGACTTAGCAGATGTATCCCCTATGTCAAGTGTTGTGCCATGCTGTAAGCCCAGGAAAATTCTGCACCTATGGCTTCCATTTCTACAAGACTGTGCACCCCCAAATCTGGATTTTTTGGGTGATATCTTCAGACCTCCCAACTGTGCACAACACACTGAATACAGCATTCCCTTCCCAAATCCCAGAAGCCGGTAACACAAGTTGTTTGCACCTCTCCCTGGAGTCTGTGAGTCATGGATCTCAGGATTAGGGAATTTCTATAGGCTGACTCAATACATCCTGTCCCTGGCCTTCAAATGGTCTCCCAGCTTCTGAAAGTCACTTTGGCCTCATGTGGGCCATCTTACTACCCAGTACTTCCATTACTGATCATGAGGGATCATCACGGCCCATCTCCTCCTCCAAGGGTAGTGGTCCAGGGCTGGTGCCGGCCACTGGTGAATGTGATCTCACAGAGGGAATGGGGCAGAGACTCCCCGACGCCCCTCAGGGGCCACTGACGGATGACAATCCTGAGATCTGCAGCCTCAGAAGGTCCACCAGTCCTCACCGCACATTGATCACAGTTTGCCTATGTTCTTCATTGTCATGGCAGGAGGACATTACAATCACAGAGGAGTAGATCCCGGCGACCTGAACCTCCTGGGCCGAGGGGTCTCAGCAGGGTCTGCTGGACCTGAGTAGTTTTATATTCTGCTCGAGGTTCAGATTATACAATACACAAAGTGAAAGATGGGGAAAAGCCTCTACTTATATAATAGCACATTATAGAATAGATCGAATATTTTGTAACACTACATTGTATCTAATGTGACATCATATGGCGTTAGATTTCATCAGACTTCATTGTTTTATACTATATTGTACTATCTATTATGTACTATGTTATGTTATAAACTATATTATCATACTATAATATACTACATTGTATTATATAATATTGTACTGTATACTAGATACTATATTATTTACTACATTATACTATATTGTACTATATATTATGTACTACGGTATGTTATAAACTATGATATTATACTATAATATACTATATTGTATTATATAATATTGTACTATATACTATATTATTTACTATATTATACTGTAATATACTACATGGTATTATACTATATTGTACTATATATTATGTACTACGGTATGTTATAAACTATTATTTATATATACTATAAAATTATACAATTTTATTATATAATTATATTTTGTACTTTTATACTAGATTTTCTATATATTATTTACTACATTATAAAATTTAATATATTACATGGTATTATATATATTGTACTTATACTATATATATTATTTACAATACTATTATATACAAATTTTTTTATTATACGTAGTTTTTTGTAAACTGTTATACTATATATACTACTATTATATTATTTACTTATAATATGCTGTATATATTATGCTTTTATTTTACTATACATTATTTTACTTATTTATGTTTTATAAACTATATAATTAAACTATAATATACTACATGGTATTATACACTATTGTACTTTATATTATGTACTATATTATTTTACAGACTATATTATTATACTATGTTGTATTATACTATTCTATACTGCATATTATGTACTATATTATTTTACAGACTATTATTTTACTATGTTCTTGTATTCGACTATACTATATTTTATGTACTCTAATATTATATTATTTACAATATTATACTGCAATACACTGCATTGTATTATTATACTATATTGTAATGTATATTAGGTACTGTAGTATATATTACATTGTATTATGCTACATTACAAGGTATATTATGTATTACATTATATTATAGATATTATTGCAGTCTATTATACTGTATATTATGTACTATATTATTTTATAGAGTATTACGTGACATTGTATTATACTATAGTATACTGTATATTATGTACTATATTAAATTATATACCATATTATTATTTTAAATTATACTACGTTATACTATACTACTTTATAAGGTATAGCATGTACTATATTATACTATAACATACTACACTTTGTTATACCGTATGTAATGTACTATATTACGGTATGTATATTATACTGTTATACTGTAAATGTTATACTATATATATTTTACTATATTATACTCTATTGTATGTACTCTAAAGGATCATACAGTATTGTACTATATTGTACTATACTATGTAGTATAAAAACTATATATAAAAAAAACTTCTCTTCTTGTTTAATATCTAATTTTTTATATATCTTATAAAACCTTAGTAATATTATATATTGAAATAAAATAAAAATATATTAGAAATAAAAAAAAATTAATTCACCAATAAAATCTATTAATAAAATAAAAAATCATGAATATATTACATTAAATACAAAACTTCATGCAATATAATGGAGGATTGGTAACATGTGCTGTAATAAAAGATTTATGTTATATTGTAATACATTACCATAGAATACATGATATAAATGTATCTATTATAGTACAATATAAATATTGAGTGTATATAGTGAATAGTATATAGTATAATACAGTTTATATAGTGAATAGTATATAGTATAATAGAGTTGATATTAGTGCATTACCTAGAATATAGATAATAGAGTATATATATTGAATAGCATATAGCATAATACAGTTTATATAGTGAATAGTATATAGTATAATAGAGTGTATATAGTGAATAGTATATAGAGTATATAGTATAATAGAGTGTATATAGTGAATAGTATATAGTATAATACAGTTTATAGTGAATAGTATAAAACAGTTTATATAGTGAATAGTATATATGTAATAGAGTGCATATAGTGAATAGTATATAGTATAATAGAGTGTATATAGTGAATAGTATATAGAGTATATAGTATAATAGAGTGTATATAATGAATAGTATATAGTATAATACAGTTTATAGTGAATTGTTTATAGTATAATAGAGTGTATATAGTGAATAGTATATAGTATAATAGAGTGCATATAGTGAATAGTATATAGTATAATAGAGTATATATATTGAATAGCATATAGTATGATACAATTTATATAGTGAATAGTATATAGTATAATAGAGTGTATATAGTGAATAATATATAGTATAATACAGTTTATATGGTGAATAGTATAAAGTATAATACAGTTTATAGTGAATTGTATATAGTATAATAGAGTATATAGTATCATACAGTTTATATAGTGAATAGTATATAGTATATATAGTGAATAGTATATAGTGTAATAGAGTGCATATAGTGAATAGTATATAGTATAATAGAGTATATATAGTGAATAGTATATAGTGTAATAGAGTGCATATAGTGAATAGTATATAGTAATAATAGAGTGTATATAGTGAATAGTATATAGAGTATATAGTATAATAGAGTGTATATAGTGAATAGTATATAGTATAATACAGTTTATAGTGAATTGAATATAGTATAATAGAGTGTATATTGTGAATTGTATATAGTATCATACAGTTTATATAGTGAATAGTATATAGTATAATAGAGTATATATATTGAATAGTATATAGTATAATACAGTTTATATAGTGAATAGTATATAGTATAATACAGTTTATATAGTGAATAGTATATAGTATAATAGAGTGTTAAAGTGAATAGTATATAGTATATATAGTGAATAGTATATAGTATAATACAGTTTATATAGTGAATAGTATATAGTATAAGAGAGTGTATATAGTGAATAGTATATAGTATAATACAATTTATATAGTGAATAGTATAAAGTATAATACAGTTTATATAGTGAATAGTATATAGTATATATACTGAATAATATATAGTATAATAGAGTGGATATAGTGAATAGTATATAGTATAATACAGTTTATATAGTGAATAGTATATAGTATAATAGAGTATATATATTGAATAGTATATAGTATAATACAGTTTATACAGTGAATAGTATATAGTATAATAGAGTATATATAGTGAATCGTATATAGTATAATACAGTTTATATAGTGAATAGTATATAGTATAATAGAGTATATATAGTGAATAGTATATAGTATAATAGAGTGTATATAGTGAATAGTATATAGTATAATACAGTTTATATAGTGAATTGTATATATAGTAAAATACAGTAGAGTAAATATAGTGAATAGTCTATAGTATATTCAATATATATGTGTAATTTAACATTATTTAACTCTATATAGTGAATAGTATATATATTGAATATACTGTCTACTATTCACTATATAAACTCAATATATATTGAACTATAATAGATACATTTAGATCATGTAATCTATGGCAATGTATTACACTATAACATAAATCTTTTATTACAGCAAATGTTACTAATCCTCCATTATATTGTATGATGTTGTGTAATTAATGTAATACGTTCAGGTTTTTTAAAATTTTATCTATAGATTTTATTGGTAATTTTTTTGGGGACTCTTATGTTTTTGATTTCAAATAATATTATCTTTGATATTTCAGTGAATTGTTTTATTATTGTTGTTTGATTATATTATGTAACCATATAATACAATCATTAATTCTGAATTGTAAATTCCATATTTAAAAAAAATAAAATATATCAATTTATCTTTGTGGTTTTAGACGTTTTTGAAATATGACCAACACTGGTCATTGGACATGAGAATGAGTCCAGATTGCTCTCACAGACGGATATCTCCTAACGTCTTCAGCCATTACTTTTGCCGTTTTCACGAGTTCTCAGCCCCAATTTCCCTCCCCTCGGCCGTGCCTTATTGAGTTGCAGTGGGTGTGTCACAACGTTTTTTTTAGGGTTTTCCTTCCCTGTTTTGGAGGGAACCTCAATGTTCTACTTTTCTTACTTCCGGTTCTTTCGGTCCCATCACGAGAGACCGCCGACATCAGAGCGCTTCCCAAAGAGATGAAGCAAACTGTGCGCAATGCCAGACAGGAGCAAATATTTCAGTGGAACATTTTTTAAATTTTTTTGGGGGGGTTCTTGATATCTCAATGAATGAAAAAGTTAAAAAAAGCAAAAAAGGAAGTGAAGAATATCATGGTCCCCATCACTATTACTATAGATTTTCCAATTCATCAATGATCCCACCTTTATTTGACGCAACAACGAGGGATAACTCTTACACAGGTAGTGCGGGTGAAAATGGAGAAGAAACCATCAAGTTTCACTAAAGGTGGAGAGAAGATGTGGATGAAGGGATCGGTAGAAGAATAATAGTAAAAAAAAAAATTTGGACTGGAACCTAACAATCGATACTGGACTGGGCTTAGGGTGGAAGGGGCTGCCAAAACACAGGGAAATTCCTAAAAAAAAATCAATATTAAAGGGGTTGTCTCACTACAGGGATCGCTGCTTTTTATATTAAAGAACTTGCAAAAACAAGTCACTTTTCAATATATGTTCATTAACAGTGTCCTACCTATTCCTAGATATCCCCTCTTGTATGGACTGCATCAGCTCCTCAGGTTGCTATAGCTACAGACCTGTTTGATCTCTCCTGATAGGCTGCCAGCACTGGTTGCTATAGCTACAGACCTGTTTTATCTCTACTGATAGGCTGCCAGCACTGGTCGCTATAGCTACAGAACTGTTCGATCTCTCCTGATAGGCTGCCAGCACTGGTTGCTATAGCTACAGATCTGTTTTGATCTCTCCTGATAGGCTGCCAACACTGTTGCTATAGCTACAGACCTGTTCGTTCTTTCCTGATAGGCTGCCAGCACTGGTTACTAAAAAGCTACAGACATGTTCGTTCTCTCCTGATAGGCTGCCAGCACTGGTTGCTATAGCTACAGGCCTGTTTGATCTCTCCTGATAGGCTGCCAGCACTGGTTGCTATAGCTACAGACCTGTTTGATCTCTCCTGATAGGCTGCCAGCACTGGTCGCTATAGCTACAGACCTGTTCGATCTCTCCTGATAGGCTGCCAGCACTGGTTGCTATAGCTACAGATCTGTTTGATCTCTCCTGATAGGCTGCCAACACTGGTTGCTATAGCTACAGACCTGTTCGTTCTTTCCTGATAGGCTGCCAGCACTGGTTATTATAGCTACAGACATGTTCGTTCTCTCCTGATAGGCTGCCAGCACTGGTTGCTATAGCTACAGGCCTGTTTGATCTCTCCTGATAGGCTGCCAGCACTGGTCACTATAGCTACAGGCCTGTTTGATCTCTCCTGATAGGCTGCCAGCACTGGTTGCTATAGCTACAGACCTGGCTTCTACTGCAGCTTAGTGGAAGCCAGTAAACGCAGCTGAATTCAAAATGAAACCAAGAAAACAGTACTGAGGTAAGATGAATCAATACAGTGAGACAACCCATTTAAACTCAACCAAGAATGAAGATGTAGATGAAGGAATGGGTAACAGAATAATAATTTAAAAAAAAAAAAAAAGAAAGAAAAAGGTGGCACTGGAACCCGAGCTGGACGATGCTCATGGTTGGGGTAGGGGTTTGCCTGTTGTCAAAATGCAGTGATATTCTTATAAAAGTGATCATGAAGCTCAACAAAAGGTGGAGAGAAGATGTGTATGAAGAGATGGGTAAAAGGATAATAGAAAAAAAAAATTGGACTGGAACCCAAAAAACAGTACTGGAATGGGATCAGGGAGGGGTGGCGGTGGGGAGGAGGGGGGTTTCTGTTGCCAAATGTAATTTCTAAAAAAAAAATTACCATTAATTTCAAACAAGGATGGGAGGGCAATGTGGATGAAGGGATGGGTAAAAGAAAAATAGTCAAATAGAAAAAAAAATTGGACTGGAACCCAACAACCAATACTGTACCGGGCTTAGGGACAACCAAGACTGGACTGGGCTTAGGGTGGGGGTTGCCTGTTGACAAAATGCAGTGTCATTTATAAAAAAAATAACCATTAATTTCAACCAAGTATGGGGAAAAGATGTGGATGAAAGGATGGTTAAAAGAATAATAGTAAAAAAAATAAAAAAAAATGGACTGGAACCCAACAACCAATACTGGACCAGGCTTGGGATGGGGACACAGGGTTGCCTGTTGGCAAAACCCAGTAAAATTCATAAAAAATTGCCATCAAGTTCAACCAAGGATGGGAGGGCGATGTAGATAAAGCGATGGGTAATAGAATAATAGTAAAAAAGAAAAAAAAATTGGACTGGAACCGAACAACCAATACTGGACTGGGCTCGGGATGGGGGCTCGGGGTTGCATGCTACCAAAACTCAGTGAAATTTGTTAAAAATTGCCATCAAGTTTAACCAGGGATGGAAGGGCGATGTGGATAAAGGGACGGGTAATAGAATAATAGTAAAAAAAGAAAAAAAAGACTTGACTGGAATCCAACAACTAGACTAGACTCTGGGTGAGGATGAGGAGGATGAGGAGCTGCCTGTGTGAAATTCATTAAAAAAATTGCCATCAAGTTCAACTGAGGGAGATGTGGATGAAAAGATGGGTAAAAGAATAAATTGAAAAAAAGAAATAAAAAGTTGGACTGGAACCCAATGACTGGTTGGATTGAGCTCATGGTTAGGAGGTCTCCTATTGCCAAATTCCTAAAAAAAAAATTACCAACAAGTTCAACCAAGGGTGAAGAGGTGGATGAAAAGATGGGAAAAAGAATAATAATAAGAAATTTAAAAAAAAAAAAAAAACAAATTTGGTGGGAACCAACCGATATGGAGGGGCTACGGGTGGACCATGGTACTAGTCGGGGTTGCCTTTCGCCAAAACACAGTAAGATTCATAAAAAAATTACCATTACGTTCAGCCAAGGATGGGGAGATATGGGTGAAGGGATAGGTAAAGAATAATAGTAAAAAAAAGAAAAAAACAAAGTTGGACTGGAGCCCATCAACCAGTACTGGACAGGGCTCATGGTGGGGAGTTGCCTGTTGCCAAAATGCAGTGATATTCATAAAAAAATTGCTATTGTGTGGATGAAGGGATGGGTAAAAGAATAATAGTAAAAAAAATTTTAAAAAATTTGGATAAAAACCCAACGACCAAACTGGATAGCTTGGTGAGGGGTCCCTGGGGGAAAAATTCAAAAAAAAAAAATTTACACAATTTAACCAAGGGTAAAAGAGGTGGAAGAAAAGATGGGTAAAAAAATAATAGTAAGAAAATTTTTTTAAAAAAAGGAAAAAGTTGGATGGGAACCAAACAACCAATACTGGACCGGGTTCAGGGTCGGTGGGGGTCACCTTTCACCAAAACGCAGTGGAATTCAAAAAAAAAAATCACCATTAAGTTCAACCAAGGATGGAGAGAAGATATGGATGAAGGGATAGGTAAAGAATAATAGCAAAAAAGGAAAAACAAAAAAGGGGGACGGGAAACCCCCAAAAACCCAAATACTGGATGGGCTTGGGATGGGGGCCCCGGGTTTTCCTGTTCCCAAAAACCAGTGAAACTCATGAAAAAAAATTGCCATCATGGGGAAATAAAGGGGAAATGATTTAAAAAAATAATATTAAAAAAAAAATGTTAAAAAAATTGGGGCAACCAACGCCCCCTTTACGGGGAAGGGGAATGGTGGGGGTGGGGGGAAACTGTAAAAAATTTCAAAAAAAATTTATAAAATTTCAAAAAAAAAAAAATTCCCAATAAAGTTCAACCAAGGGTGAAGATGTGGATGAAAAGACGGGTAAAAGAAAAATAGTAAGAAAACATTTAAAAAAAAAAGGGAAAAATTTGGGGGAGGGGGAACCAAACAACCGATACTGGACTGGGTTCAGGGTTGATGGGGGTTGCCTTTCACCAAAACGAAGTGAAATTCATAAAAACAAAATCACCATTAAGGTCAACTAAGGATGGAGAGAAGATATGGATGAAGGGATAGGTAAAGAATAATAGCGAAAAAAAAAAAAAAAAGTTGCACTGGAACCCAACAACCAGTACTGGATTGGGGCTCATGCTGGAGAGTTGCCTGTTGCCAAAATGAAAGGGGAAAATTAAATAAAAACTGACCATCAAGTTCAACCAAGGGGGGGGAAAAGTTTTGGGGGGTAAAAGGGAATAGGTAAAGAATAATAGTAAAAAAGAAAAAAAATTTTTTTTGACTGTAAGCCAAGAACTGAAAAGGGGCCCCGGGTTCAGGGTGGGACCGGGCTCGGGGGGGCGGGTAAGGGTGGGGGCCGGGTCGGGGGGGACGGGGGCTCGGGGTGGGGGGGTGGGGTTCCCCGTCCCCAAAAAATTCCAAAAAACCCCTCCGCGTTTTTTCCTGGTTTTCCCCGCGGGAAAATTTGCGGCTGGCACGGGTTGAGACAAACCAACAAATTTTACACCGGACAACATCCACAATAAAGCAACAGAACGAGGCTTACTGTGACCCGGGCCCTGCTGGGGGGGGAATCGTTTGGACCCTGGCCTGGAGGAAAAACGGGGGGGAAAAAAATTTAATACAAAAAAACAAAAAATCTTTTGAGGCGAAGGAGAATAAAAACCCAAAAGAAAAGGGACCGGGGGACCCCACGAGGGACCCGGGGTGGTGTTTGGGGGTGGGGTTTTGGGGCCCCTGACGGCCTTTAAAGTATGGCCCTCTTTTTTTTAAAACTACACCCCCCTTTTCCAGTTTTTTTCATTCTTTTTTTCCTCCCTCTTTTTTTCTTTTTTGGCCGGGGCGAGGTTTGGGAAAACGGAAAAGGGCCATGAACGGTGCCATTTAAAAAAAAACCCCAAAGTGATGGATCCACATATTTTTTTTTTTCCCCAGCACCTTGCCTGCCGTGCCAAATCCCCGACACCCACCGGCGGCTTTAAAAGAGCCCCTGGGCCCAAAACTGGGGGCACATGTGAGCGAGCGGCAAAAACAGCAAGCTCAGCACTCAACACTGCCGAAAACCTCTCTCTCTGTCTCTCCTTTTGGGCCTTTTATCCCCCCGGGGGGGGGAAAAATTAAACCCCCTTTGCATCCTGGACCCCCTAAAAACCCCCGGGGTTTTGGCCCCAAACCCCACCGAGGGGGTGGGGGGTTCGTTCCGTTTTCCCACCCGGGAGGGAAGTGCTACCCCACACTCGAAAGCCCCCCGGAGCGGCCGGAAAGGATTTGATAATAGTTACGCTTTAACTCACTGATTTTTTTTTTTTTTTTTTTTAGTTCACAGTGTTCCAGAGTGCAAGCGGGGAAGGGGGGGGGAGGGGGAAATTACGGGGCCCCTTTTTTACGATTCAATTTCCCCCAAAACCCAAAGGGAAAATTGTCTTATTAAAAAAACAACCAAAAACCAAAAAAAACAGGAAAAAAAAAAAAAGAAGAAAAAAAAAAAAATTGCATCTTTACGAAACGGGTCCATTGTTTTGTTTTAGGGGAAAATTCGTAGCATTGTTTTTCGGAAGAGAGAAAAACTTTTCCCACAGCAAAAAATGCACCCCAGAAAAGCGGCTTTGCGCGGGAAAAAAAACTAAAAAGTGTTTTTTTTTTTTTTTATTTTTTTTTTTTCCTCCTTTCCCTGAGTGAATATTTATTTTTGTACGTTGTCTCCCAGCCGAGTCGCTGAACGCTCCTAATTCAACAGATTGTCCCGTTTTGTCCAGATTCTGCTTGGGGGGCGGGGCCGGTGAACCCCGGGAGCGCCCCAAGACATTTAAAAAGGGAACCTTTGTGATCTCCCAAAGGGAGGCTGGACAAACCTGGGGGCTTTTTTTGAGTTTTGGAGGGTTGGGAAAAAAGGTTCAGTTTGTTTTGGGGTTTTTTATTGTTTTAAAAAACTTTTGGGGTCTTTTTGGGGGTTTTGGGAGTCCGGGGGGCCCTATTGGTAAATATCAGTCTTCCCTGAATGAGCTGCTTTTTACAAACCTCTGCTTATTCTGTATTTAGGAATTCACTGGGGGAGGTCCTACTTTGTGACTGACAGCTTTCCATGAATGAGCATGTTTTGGGCTTAGGAGTCCTGTGGGCGGTCCTACTCGGTGACTATCAGCCTTGCCAGAATGAGCATGCCTATATTAAACCTCTGCTTATTCTGTATTTGGGGTATTAAGGGGGGGTTTTTACTTTTTTAATTAAACCAGCTTTCAAGGAATGAGCATGCATGTATTAAACCTTTTTTTTTTGGGTTTTGGGGGGGCCCGGTGGGCGGGCCTTATTTGTGGGGCCCTGTTGGGTTTTGAGTTAAACTTGGGGGCCACCCCCCCTTATTTCTGAAGGGAAAAATAACTATACTAAACCTCTGTTTATTCTGGTTTTTGGGAATTCACGGGGGGGGTGGGGGGGGGGTCCATTTTTGGGGGTTTGACGTTTCCCAAAAGGTTTGACCCTTGCTTTGTAAAAAACCCCTTTCTTCTCTTTTTTGGGCTTAGGACCCGGGGGTGGGGGGTCCACCCTGGTGATTGCAGCCTTCCCGGGAATGGGCATGTTAAAATTTTAAAAACTCTACTTATTCTTGTCTTAGGAGTCCAGTGGACAGTCCTACTTGGTAATTGACAGCCATACCAGAATAGGCACGCATGAAAAACCCTTTTCCCTTTTTTGCTGGGTTTTGGGTCCTGTGGGTGGGTCCAAATTTGGTAAATATCAGCCCTTGGGCCTGAATGAGCATACCTATACTACTGTAAACTGTTAAAGCTGAATTTTTTTTCTTTCCCCGAGTGAATATTTATTTTTGTCTTTGGTTCCCAGCCGTGCTGAACGCTCCAAATTTAAAAACGATTGTCCCGTTTTGCCCCAGATTTGCTTGGGGCGGTTTGGCTCGGAAAATTGAGGAAAATTTCCTGGGGGTCCACTTAAAGGGAACCTGTGTGATCTACCACCAAGAGCTGGATGAGCTGAGTGGTTTTGGGAGAAATGGATGGTGGGAAAAAGGTTCGGGTTGTTTTGGGTTTTTTTTGATTAAAACCCATTTGGTCTTTTTGGGGTTTGGGAGTCCAGTGGGCGGTCCTACTTGGTGACTATCAGCCTTGCCTGAATAAAAGGGGTGTCTTTTTAAAACCCTTTTGCTTTTTCTGGATTTGGGAAATTCCCGTGGGTGTCCTACTTTGTGATTGACAGCTTTCCATGAATGAGCATGCGTGTATTAAACCTCTTCTCTGTTTTGGGCTTAGGAGTCCAGTGGGCGGTCCTACTTGGTGATTATCAGCCTAGCCTGAATGGGGAAATGCCTTTAAAACCCTCCTGTTATTTGGATTTAGGAATTCATTTGGGGGCCCTTTACTTTGTAATTGACAGTTTCAATAAAATGAGCTGCATGTTTTTAAACCCTTTTTCTTTTTTTTGAGATTAGGAGCCTTGGTCGGCCCCACTACTTGGTGTCTGACAGCCTTACCTGAATGAGCATGCTTACATTTAAACTCTACTTATTCTTGGTTTAGGAGTCCAGTGGACGATCCTACTTGGTAACTGACAGCCATACCTGAATAGGCATGCATACCATTAACTCGGGTAAAATTTTGGTTGGAGTCCTGTGGGGGCCCTCTGGTGAATAAAAGCCTTCCCCGAATGAGCATGCTTACATTAAACCTCTGCTCATTCATGGTTTAGAAGTCCACTGGGCGGTCCTACTCGGGGACTGACAGCTTTTCCTGAAAAACAGTTACTTTAAAACCTTATCATTCGGGTTTGGGAGTCAAGGGGGTGGTTTCCTTTTATTTTGACTGATTTCCTTTGTTAATGAGAGTTTCTTTAAAATCTAGCTCATTCTGGGTTTAAGAGTCCAGTGGGTGGTACTACTTGGTTACTGACAGCCTTTCCTGAATTAGCTTGCTCACTTTAAACCTCTGTTCATTCTGGTTTAAGGAGTCCTGTGGGCGGTTCTATTGAGTGACTATCAGCCATCCCTGAATGGACATGCATACATTAAACCTCTGCTCATTCTGGGTTTAGGAGTCAAGGGGGTGGTCCTTATTTGTTACTGGCAACCTTCCGTTAATGAGCATGTATACATTAAACCTCAGCTCATTCTGGGTTTAGGAGTCCAGGGGGGGTCCTATTTGTTTGCACTTCCTAATGGCTAAAACATAATCGCTCTTCTGGGTTTTGGGGGTTTCCCGTGGGCGGTCCTACTTGGTTACTGACAGCCTTGCCTGAATTAGTTTGCTCACTTTAAACCTCTGCTCATTCTGGTCTGAGTCTAGTAGGTGGTCCTGCTTGTGACTGACAGCCATTCCTGGATGAGCATGCTTACAAAAATTTAGCTTTTCAGTCATGGATAGGACCGACTACGGAAACTCCTTAAGAAAAAAAATGACGAAGTTTAGATGAATAAAACCTAAGATACACTAGTTTTTTTCCCTTTAAAACACTTTTAATCGTCTACTCACCCTTCCTGCCCCCGTTAGTTTAATGCAATAATGCCCCAATGTCAGCCTATAAATCGTCAATGGGAAAAGGATCAGAAAAAAGGTTTAAAAAAACCCTGGGCTGTCCCCCAACTAATCCACCAGCACCACAGGAACATAAGCCCAATGAGAGCCACATGGTGCCAATTTCAGGGCCCTTTTTAAAAAAAAAGGGAACCCGAGGAGGGGGGTCATAAAATTTCCCTCCCATGTAGAAAAAGGGAAGAGGAGATGGAAAAACTTATTGAGCCCTGCTTATTTTGGGACTGACTGAAAAGCAAAGCGGGGAAATTAATCAGGGGGGGCAAGACTTCCCCAAAAAAATTTTTGCCGTATATTCAACCTTTTCCTAAACCAGGCCCCTTTCCAAACCCCCTTTTTGGGCCGGGTTTTCCATTTCCCTTTTAGAAACATGAAGATTTGGGCGCAAAAAAGCTTTTTTTTATACTTATTCTAAAAAATTTTTTATGTTTTTTCCCCGTAATAGGGAAAACCCTTTTCCATTTTTATAAAATTTTTTTCCCTTTAAATTATATTTTTTTCTTTTTTAATAAAAATACTTGAGATAGACCCACGGGATCACGTGGGGGCGAAATGTAGTTTTCTTTTACTGTGCGCAGGGGAGCCCCAAAACACCCCGGGATACACCCTTTGGGTACATATAGGTCAAAAAATAGTGCCTTGTTGTGAGGGGGAATGCCTGATAAAACTCCTCTTTGACCCAAGGATGGCAAGGGGCAAATACGGGCAATATGGTGACCAACCCCACCACTAAAAAACCCAGACGGGACCCACAGTTAAAAAATGGGGAACAAAAATACCCCCCCCAAATGGTGCCCCATATAGCCCCACTAAAAACCCAGTTAGAGTAAACAGTTAAATTAGAGCAAGATGTGCCCTTATTGTGACCATAGGCCCCAAACAAACCCTGGATAGAGCCATGGTTCAAATAGGACAAAATACTGCCATACGGTGACCATATAGCACCACTACAACCCAGATGGGCCCCCACGGTTAAAATTAGAAAAAAAATCCCTTCCATTCGGGGGAAACTTTAGCACCACTAAAAACCCCGAGAGAGCCACATTTTAAAAACGGGGGAAAAATTTGTTTTTCCTTTACTGTGCCTTTTTGCACCACAACGCGGGATAGAGCCACATTTTCCATAGGGCTTGATAGTGTAAATATTGGGGACCTTAGAGCACCATAACACCCTGGATAGAGCCACGGTTCAAATAGGACAAAATACTGCCATACGGTGACCATAGAGCCCCATAACCCCCCCAGAGGGGACCCCCATTTTTTCAAATAGGGCAAAATACTGCCTTCCCGGTGATCTTATGAACTCCCCTACAACCCGAGAGGCCACTTTCCCAAAATGGGGCAAAAAACTCCCCTTTTGGGGTTGATCATTAGCACCACTAAAACCCCAAGAGAACCCAGGGGTTCAAATTGGGAAAAATTTACGGCCATACAGTGTTCATATAGCCCACTACCCCCCAGGGGAGAGCCACTTTTTCAAACGGGGGCAAAATAGTAGTGCCCTTACTGGGACCATTTTTGCCCCCAAAAACCCGATGGGACCAAACAGTTCAAATAGGGCCAAGATAGTGTCTTATTGTAAACCTTTGAGCCCCATTTACACCCGGGTATAGACCCAGGGTTTTAAATTTGGAAAAAAATACTGCCAAACGGGGGACCATATAGCCCCAAATAAAACCCCAAAGAGAGAGCCACAGTTAAAACAGGGCAAAATGTGTCATCCCTGTGAACTTCTACCCAGTTAGAGCCACATTTTCAAATAGGGAAAGTTATTTGCCATACGGGGCCCTTTAAAACACCACTACAACCCAGAGAGAGCCACAGTTAAAACAGGGCAAAATAGTGTCATACTGTGACCATATAGCACCATAACACCCTGTATAGAGCCAGAAAAACACTTTAGGGAAAAAAATTGTGTCACTTTTGTGAGCAGGGGAGCCCTTTTTTAACCCCCAGTTTCGGGTCTGGAAAACTTTATAGGGAAAATTTTGTCCCTTATTGTGCCGGAGAACCTGATAACGTTTATAGCCAAGGATAGGAAAGGGGCTTAATAGTCCCCCATACAGTGCCCATTTAGCCCCAAATAAAACCCAGTTTTAAAAAGCCAGGGTTTTTAAATTTGGGCAAAAATTGTGTATACTGTTGCGGGAGAGCCCAAAACACTCGGATACAGCCAGGATACATTGGGCCCATAATAGTGTCAAAACTGTGACCGGGGAGCACCAAGACCCCCCGGGGTTTGAGCCAGAAACACTTTGGGGCCCAAATTTTGTGCCACATTGTGAGCAGAGAGCCCCATAACACCCCAGAAAAGCCAACATAAGTCCCTTTTTGGGGGGGAATTATTACCCCCCTTTTAAAAACCCTTTTATGGATTTGGTTTGCAGTTTCCCCCACGTTCAAAATTAGTTAAGAATATTCCAAACTATTTTCGGGGACAAATCTTTTTAGAGAAAAAAAATTAAATGGGAATTTTTTTTATAAGATTTAGTTTGACTGGTCCTTAAAGGCTATGGGCACCTTCTAATGATTTCACATTAGTTAGCCTCTATCCTGAGCAATAACAGTTGCTTAGCAGCAGTCCCATGCAAGTAATTTTCGGGAAATGTAAAAACCCCAAAAAAAATTTTATAAAGGATGATGAAAAAGCAAGGCGATGGCCAGGGGGGGAAAAACAGGCTTTGGGAACCCATAAAAAGGACTGGAATCCAGAAGCAACACACCAAAAATACACCTGACCCCAACAACTAGATTTCCCTAACTGTGTTCCTAACCTGTCCCTTCAACTGACCCTGACACAAACCCTCCTGGGCCCCCAAATTTTAAAACCCTGTCAATCTCTAACAATGTTGTCCAGCTATTCTGACCCTAACCTAAATAGTTTAGAACTACTAAAGAGAACTCACAATGAAGGGAACAGGATCTAGACCAAATAGGGTTGGGGAGTAGTATAGGGAAATGCAGAGGTAACAGTCAATACCGGGCCCCGCAAAATCTAAGGGGGCCCCAAAAGCCCCACTGGGCACGAAATTTTCAATGGCACATTTGGGAAAATGAGGGGAAACCCTTCAACTATTTTTCAAATGGCCCCGAAGCTTAAAGCTTCGCCTTTTTGGGCTAGGGGAAATGGGGAAAAGGAAAAATAACCAAACAGGACTTTAAAAGCTTTTTAAAAAAGAGTGCAATAAGCTCACAAAACCCAAGTTCAAACTAACAGTATAAATTTTGCGGCAGGGAAATGAAGCTCCCCTTTATAGAGGGCTAGCAATCAACCATTTTAACTAATCGAGCTCACATGTGTACCATGGTCAGCTGAGAGTTGCTTGAGGCAGTTGCATTAATACGCATCAATTTGTCTAGTTAACAGGGAAGACAAAAATGCGGAGGATCCTGTCATTCTTTAAAAGCAGCTGCTTCTAGTGTCGATTTTTTAGGGGGGGGGTTTATCCCGGGGTTTTTTTAAAGGAAAGTGAGTTCTGTGTCGTTAGAGGCTACAGTTTGCAGTGGCTGCTCTGCTTCCTTTCTACACTTGTACATAGCCTGATTGTTTCCCCTGTAAATTGTAGTGTTTTGTGTTT
Source organism: Phyllomedusa bahiana (assembly GCA_025379985.1). NCBI lineage: Eukaryota > Metazoa > Chordata > Amphibia > Anura > Hylidae > Phyllomedusa > Phyllomedusa bahiana. The sequence goes on along the minus strand of JAODAL010013624.1, from coordinate 54,046 downwards.
CCCCCCCTATCCCCCTGCCAGCGTGGGGCTGCCCCTCCTTGGATGCTCCCCTCCCTTTTTAAAAACTCTGATCTGCCATGTATAATCTCCCTCCAACCCCCCAAGACAAGGAAGGAGGCAGCACAGAGCCGCAGGAGCAGTACTTTTAAAGATTTGTTTGAGATTCAGCAGGACAGCCCAGAGGGGGAAGGGTTTCACAAAAGAAATCCACAGAAAACAAAACGTACAAAATACGTAAATGAAGGGCATTTAGAAAAAAAGCTTATTTTTTTTAATTTTGGGAGCAAATGAAACAATAAGAAAAACCTCAAATGCAAACATGTCCATATCCATTAGGATGTCCTTAATCTTCCCAGGGGCCCTTTGCACAACAAAAAGAAATGGAAAACAAAAGCATAAATAAAAAAGTCCAATTGTTGAGGGGTTTTTTTTCCCCTCCCACTTAAAAGGGTGTTCCCCCTTCTGGGTTTGCTTTAAATTCGAAGGGGCGCTCCACCTCGGGCCCTTGAAATTTATCTCGGGAAGGGACCTAAAGTTTGGTCAGAAGGGAGTGTCAGTTGGCTTTGCTGACTTTCTTTTATAGGAATTCTGATAACCAAGGAGAATTGGCGCATGCACGTGGTCTCCATTCTGTAAAAAGACTTTGGGGGCCCGTTTCGGGAAAGGGTGTGTTCCCAAGGGGGAATTGCCACGAGTCCCTCAGCTAAAGGAAAGGGCCCGTCAATTTGTGCCGCTCTCCTTTCTTTTTTGGGATCCTGAGTACAGTGGGAAATTTTGTGGCATGCGAAACTAGCTCTCCTTCTGTTGGAGTTTTGGGGGCCCGTTTCTGAGATAGGTGTGTGTCCCAGAGGTGGAATGTGCAAGATCTCCTCAATGGAAGGGGTTTTCATTGCGCACACTCTCCATTCTGTCAGTACAGCCAAGGAATTGTCGCGTAAAACTAGCCTCCATTTATATGGAATTTTGGGGGGCCCGTTTCTGAGTTTTGGGTACCCCAAGGGGGAAGGGGCCGGGTTCAGCTCAATAAGAAGTGGTTACGCTTGTGCCAACTCTCCATTTTTCTATGGAGTTTGAGTACGGACGAACTTTCCCGCCCCGGGGAACTCCCATAGAACAGAATGGAGAGTCGTGTACAAGTGTGACCGGATCTCTATCCTAAACTGTAACTTTCAGGGGCCCATTCCAGAGATAGATGCAGATCCCAGACATGATAGAAATTTTTCTAAAATGGTGAAAAACCCCCTTTAAAATGGAGAGGACAAGTTAAAAATACAAAAGGGGTGAAAAGACGATTGCCCCCTTGGTTCAAGTATCCGGGAAAACAATTTTAAAAAATGAAAAATAAAAAAAGTTTAAGTGTATAAAAAATTTTAAAAATTCAAAAAATCACTCCCTTTTCGCCAAATAAAAATAATTTTAAAACAGTAAGACATATTTGGTATTGCCGCCTCCCTAAAATTTATCATTATATACAACTTTTTTTTCCTTTTGCTGAACATGTAGAAGAAAAAAAATCCAAAAAGTGGGGAAAAATTTTGGGTTTTTTTGGGCCCAAATTTACTTTCCCCTGGTAAAAAAATGGTACCATTAAAAATTCCACTCCAGCCCACAAAAAAATGCATCATCACCCAGATCTATAGGAGGAAAGAACGAAAAATGGCGCCGCAGTGCAAATTTACGAAATAGAGAATAGTTTTTATTTCTTTAACGGTATTAAAACATAATGAAAACCCCTAATATTTGGTATCGCTGGAATCGTACCGACCTGCAGAATGCAGATAATACTTCGTTAAAAACAGAATAGTGAACACCGCAAAAATAAAACCCAAAAAATGGGGAATAAGTTTTTTTTTCACCAACACCCCACTAGAATATTTGGGCTTTTTTTCAGTATTTCATGGTACAAAAGTACCTTTGCCTCAAAAGAACAAGACCTTTTTGCTATGTGAGGGAAAAACAAAAAAAAGTTAGGCTTTGGAATGCGGGGAAAAAAAACGAAAAGGGCCCAAAAAATTTACCCGGCTGTAAACTCCTGATTACACACATGTAATATATAGGGTGAAACTGCCCTTTAAATGTTACTTACAGGATCTATGATTAAAGTTTATGGTTCATGAACATCTAAAGCGTGTCCTAAAGGAGGGTGCGATGGTTGATCCTGCGCTAAGAACTGGTTATTCTGGTATGTACATTACATGACCATCTTATCACTTGCTATAAAAATTAGTCACTGGCTCCAATATAGGGTAGAGGCGATCAAGGAAGCAAGGTGGAGTGCTATATTAAGGGTGTGTGTATGTCTATATAAAATTAAGACAATGCCCTAGACCACCAGGGAAATGACCACAAACTCTTATAAAGTCCCCCTTTAAAAAAAAAAAACCAGGTGTATTACAATAAACCCCTTCATATTCCTACATCACCAGCGATGTTACCATTATTATGTTTTATATCCTACAACATCAAGGTTAATGGATGTGACTGTTTGGGAACTACTATATTGCTAAAAGATGCTACAATTATCCCCTAACTTATTAGCCCACCTGGGATTCTGGTACTGACTTATTACTATCGTGAACCTGATGCATGTTAATATTAACCCCTTCACTTCCCTAGACCACCAGGAATGTTGGTACTGACTCATTACTATCGTGAACCTGGTGGATGTTAATATTAACCCCTTCACTTCCCTAGACCACCAGGAATGTTGGTACTGACTCATGCTGTAATGAACTGATGGTGTTAAATAAATTAACTCACTTCCCCTAACCAAGCCCGGATATTTGGTACTGGGCTCATTACTATCGTGAACCTGATGGATGTTAATATTAACCCCTTCACTTCCCTAGACCACCAGGGATGTTGGTACTGACTCATTACTATCGTGAACCTGGTGGATGTTAATATTAACCCTTTCACCTCTTTAGACCACCAGGGATGTTGCCATTATTATGTTCTATATCCTACAACAGCAAGGTTAATGGATGTGTCTGTTTTGGGAACTACTAGATCGCTAAAAGATGCTACAATTATCCCCTAATCAATTAGCCCACCGGGATATAGGTACTGACTCATTACTATCATGAACCTGGTGGATGTTAATGTTAACCCTTTCACTTCCCTAGACCACCAGGAATGTTGGTACTGACTCATTACTATCGTGAACCTGATGGATGTTAATATTAACCCCTTAATTTCCTTAGACCACCTCTGATGTTGACATAGACTCATTACTACTAGACTTGAAGGGTATTACAATTATCCCCTTCACTCCCCCAGGTCACCAGGGATGTTGATATTGACTCATTACTATCTTGAACCTAATGAATGTCAAAATTATCCCCTTCACTTCCCTAGACCACCAGGAATGTTAGGATTAGTTCATTACTATGCTAGACCTGAAGGACATTACAATTATCCACTTCACATCTCTAGACCACCAGGGATGTCAGGATTAGTTCATTACTATGCTAGACCTGAAGGACATTACAATTATCCACTCACATCTCTAGTTTCACCAGGGTGTGGAATTGGTAATCTACCCAAACCAAAGGATTTAAATTACCCTTCACTTCCCTAGACCACCAGGGATATTCACATTATTTAATTACTATACTAGACTTGAAGGATGTTACAATTATCTCCATTCACTTCTCTAGACCACTGGGCATATTGGTACTGACCAATTGCGATCCTAGACCAGAATGAGGTTACTGATATCCCCTTTACTCCCTCAGAACACCAGGGATGTTAATATTGACTCATTAGTAGCCTAGACCTAAAGGAAGTTACTAATATCCCCCTAACTTCCCTAGACCACCAGGAATTTCAGTATTGAATATTTCATTACCCTAAACTCGAGAGATGTTTCCGTTATCCCCTTAATTACCCTAGACCACCAGGGATGTTGGTACTGACTCATTACTGCTGTGAACCTGATGGATGTTAATATTAACCCTTTTCACTTTAGACCATCAGGGATGTTGGTATTGGCCTATTGCTATCCTAGACTTAAAGGATGTTACTGTTATGACCTTCTTTTTATTAGACTACCAGAGATGTTGGTGTTAACTCAATACTATATTAAACCTAAAAGATGTTACAATTAAACCCTTCACTGTACTAGACCACCAGGGGTGTTGGTATTGACCCATTGCTATCCTAGACCTGAATATGTTACTATTATCCTCTTAGGGATAACTAACGAAAACATGACACAATGGAATTAGGCGCAAGAGTGTAATAAACTCACAAAACAAAAGCTCTCAGCTAACAGTATACTCTGCACCAGCCACCAAGTGAAGCTCAGCTTTACAATATCAGAATAGGATGTATTATTTCCCCCTTTCATTTCAAAATCCCCGGGTTTTTGGTATTGACCATTGGTATCCTAGACCTGAAGGATGTTTCTACCATCCCCTTCACTTTCCCAGACCACCAGAAATGTTGGTATTTACTAACTACTATCCCAGACCTGATGGTGGGGAATTATCCCAAAAAATTTTAGAAATTTTGGACCCTCTCCTTCCCTTAAATAAAATGGATGTTACTATTATCCCCTTATTCACTTTAGCCCCAGAAAATTTTGGGTATTGACCTTTTCCCCCTAGCCCACCGGGGTTGGATTACTATCTAGCCCTGAAGGTGTTACTTTTTCCCACTTCCATTTTACAGTCCCCAGGGACATTGAATTGCCATTACCCACCCTACCCGGGGATTTTGGTTTTTGACATCCTAGCCTAAAAGGTGTTACTATTTCCAAAAATCAATTTATTTGTCACCAGGGATGTTGGTATTGACCATTATTCAACCTAGATCTCTAGGGATGTTAGTATTGACCATTATTCACCTTAGACCACCAGGGATGTTGGTATTGACCATTATTCAACCTAGACCACCAGGATTATTAGTATTGACCATTATTCACCCTAGCCCACCAGGGATGTTGATATTGACTATCCTAGAACTGAAGGATGTTACTATTATCCAATTAAATTTGTGATCACCGGGGACTTTGGGGTATTGCCATTATTAAACCAAGTCTTAGGGATTTAGTTTTTGACCATTTTTAAACCTAGACCACCAGGGATGTTGGTATTGACCATTATTCAAAACCCGGGGGGATCCCTTTTCCCCTAAAGGGGATTGGTTCCATTTTTTGCCCCCAAAATTTATTCACCCATGCCCCACCAGGGATTTTGGGTTTTTTGCCCATTATTCCCCCTGCCCCCAGGGTTGTTTGTATTGACCAATATTTACCCAAAAAAGAACCCCCAGGGATGTTAGTATTGACCACTATTCACCCTAGATCACCAGGGATGTTGGTATTGACCATTATTCACCCTAGCCCACCAGGGATGTTGGTATTGACTATCCTAGACCTGAAGGATGCTACTATTATCCACTTCCATTTACTAGATCACCAGGGATGTTGGTATTGACCATTATTCACCCTAGACCACCAGGGATTTTGCCCTTTTACCCTAAATATTCTAGTACCAGTAAATCACCCCCATTATCCTATATGAAAGGGTTGGTGCCATTAATACCTTACTACCGTAGTTTAAGCCGAAATCTATATATTGGTTAGCCAACATATTGTAATGGCAGAATGAACTAAAATCCACACGACCCACCACATGCCATATATCAGGTGACTGTGCCGACGTTAGTGCAAAGGTGCAAATCCCCATCACAAACTCGGTGCAGACACTGAACAAGCAGGGAGGACGCAGAGATGTGAACTCAGAACTGGAAAGGACAAGATGTGAATCCTGATCAAAGTTGCTGAGTTCTCTGCAGAATAATGTGTAGCGTCTCCACGAGAGCCATAGCCGGTAATGGAGGAGGAGGCAGGAGGAGACGGATGAGGGCTCAGGATCCAGCACATAAATCTATCAACCATTAGTAATAACATCATCATTAAGAGGGGCAGAAAAACACAACCATACATCACATGTCTCGTAATGAAGGCTAAAGCGAAATTAAAATGTCAGCCGTGTTATCTACATGAAGACAAACATGCATCAGAGGAGCAGGGACGTCCGACCCCCCCACCGGCTCCAACACCAGACACTGTACCCCAAATCCATGCAGGGTCCTAAGGATGGAACATGGACACTGAGTCTGGAGCCAGCCAGTCAGCTGACTGTGGCCCCCTCCCCCCAGGTTTATTATAATAGTTTTTATCACCCTTTTTTCATAAATTGGAGTTATAATTACCGTACTGTTCAGAAAGTGTTTAGTATATTAAATATATTAGTATGGAATGTGTTTTAAAATTTTTACCGTATTTTAAATTGGGTTTAATATACGTACTGTACAGTTTTAGTAATAGTAATAATTGTACTGTATGGAATGTGTTATAATTACCTTATTGCATAAAATTTTGGTATTAAAAATACGTACTGTTTTAAAAATGTTTGTATATTTGTTATAATATGTATTTTTTGGGAAAAAAGTTTTAAGGTATTTTAATTTAAATTTTGTATTTGATAATAAAATTGTAGTAAATTTTGAAAAAATACCCTATGTAAGGAAAGTGTATAAGTATATAATATACCGTATTGCATTGAATATAATCTAAAAATTTTTGTTTAGTTTTTAGTATGAAGTTACTTTTAGGGAATATTATTTTTATACTTTTGTTGAAAGCGGTTTTTAAAAAAAACGTATTGTTAGAATGTAGATTTTTATTTCCGCACTTTTTAAAGAAAAGTAGTATATAATATACCGTACTGTACAGAATTTTAGTATTGTTATAAAAACGTTTTGCATAAATTGTAGTATATAAAATGCCGTACTATATAGAATGTATTATATAATATACCGTACTGTACAGAATGTAGTATATAGTATATAATATGTACTGTATGGAATGTAGTATATAATATACCGTACTGTATAGAGTGTAGTATATAGTTTTAAAATTTTTATAAAAAAAAAAACTTTATAAAATGTAGTTATTAATTACGTTTTATAGCGTTTTTGTATGTTGTATTTTTTTAGCATGTTTAAAAAAGGAGTACATAAATTTGTTGGAAAAAAAGTTTTTGTTATATAAAGTGTATATCAAGTTTAGTTATATATTAATTCTGTTTTGTATTATATAAAATTTTGGTTTAGATAGAAATACCATAGATATGAATGGAATATTTTCTATACTGTAAAGTTTTTAGTTTTTTAAAAATTTGCTTGTAAGAATTTTTGTATTTTAAAATCCTTTTGTGTGGGGTTTGTATTTATCTGTTTATTTTATAAAAAAAAACTTTTTGGGTTTTGAATGTGTAACGTATAAATTCCCACGTATGAAAGTAGTATATTAAAATAATTACTGTGCGGGGTTTTTTTTATATTTATCCCCTTTCTTTTAGAATGTAGCTTTTGTATATAATGTCTGTATTTATGTGTTTTAAAATACCGTACTGTATTTAAATTTTGTTATTACTATTTGTTAAAATTTTGTTTTAGCTAGTATATAGTCTAGCCAAAAAGTGTTATATACTGTACTGCATAGAATATAATCTAAAGTATATTGTTTAGTATATAGTTTGTATAGTTTATTTATGATGTAGTTATAAAATTTCTCTCATATAGAATGTAGTAGATACCATATTGTATTGATTATAGTATATAGTATATAAAATACTATACTATATAGAATGTAGTATATAATATACTGTACTGTATAGAGTATAGTATATAATATACTATACTGTAAAGAATGTAGTATATAATATACCGCACTGTTAAGAATGTAGTATATAATATACCGTATTGTATAGATTATAGTACATAATATACCATACTGTACAGAATGTAGTATTTGATATACCGCATTGTATGAAATGTAGAATATACCATACTGTATAGATTGTAGTATATATTCTATAATATACCGTACTGTGTAGAATATAGTATATAATATACTGTACTACGTAGAATGTAGTATAACTGTATTGTATAAAATGTTGTATACAGTATAATATATTATCTATTTCATAGTATTTAATATACTGTATTACAAAGAATATAAAGTATATTATCTAGTATATAGTATAATATAGTGTACTGTATAGAATGTAGTATATTAGTATATAATGTGTCGTATTATATAGAATGTACTATATAGTATGTTGTCTGTTATATACTTTATAATACATTGTACTGCATAGACTATATTATAAACTATAATTTCTAGTATATAGTACAACATACTGTATTGCATGGAATGTAGTATGTTGATTAGTAAATTGTGTTCTATAGTATATATTGTCCTGTGTTGTATAGACTGTAGCACATAGTAAAGTATATTGTCTGGAATATAGTATAATATATGTACTGTATAGAACATAGCATATAATATATAATGTCAACATTCTGTATAGCATATTATTCTGTACATACATATTTCATATTATATAGTATGGTGTATTGTAAAACAGCATATTATAGCATATATAGTATGTCATGCACTATGTACTATACAGCATACTAAATTCTAAAGAGAATAGCACAATAGTTTATAGTATTATATGCTGGATAGTATATCGTAAATTATATAGTACATACTGTACACTAGTGAAAAGCACATTTAGTATTAATATCATATGGCATATTTTTAGTATTAGTTTATTAGATGTAAAGCAATATAATATATTGTATGGTATGTAGTATATTATATAAAAGTATAATATAGTATATAGTATAGTACATTGTATAGTATAATGTTTACTATAATATTTTAATATATAATCTGCATAGTTTATAGCATAGTATGTTGTAAAATGCATATTATGTATAAAAGTAAAGCACAATGTATAGTATTAGAGTATATTGTTTAGTAAAGTGGATTGTATAATATATACATGTGTATACAGACACACAAGAGTATAGTATAATGTATATTTTCGTATATTAAAGTATGTTTTAATATTTAATGCATAGTTTCTAGTATAATACAATGTATAGTATGTTGTATGTAGAATAGTGTAGTGTAAGTTTCACACATTGATTGTATTATACAGTATGTGGCATATTACCATATATAGTACAGTACATTGTATACATTACAGTGATACCAGGAGTTTAGCAGAGAACACAGCTTAATTTTTGGATTGTCGTGTTTTTTAATATTGTAACAATGCTGTGAGGTTGGAGGTGCTAATGAGAATGAGAAGGATGAGGATGATGAAGATGCTGAAAGGGATGATGGGGATGAGAGGGCGATTATGAGGATAGAGGGGATGATAAGAATAAAGATGATGACGAGAATGAGCAGAATAATGAGGATAATAAAGAAGCTAATGACGATAATGAGAATGACCTGAATGATGATGAGAATGACATGGAAAATAGCAAGAAAGGATAATGCTGGAAAAAAATTTGGGATATGAATGAAGGTAAGAATGGGATGGATGAAAATAACAGTGACGAGGATGGGGAGGATAATAAAAATGGAGCTAATGTTGGAAAAAATAAGGATACATATGGGGGGAAGAATGGGAAGGATGAGAAAAATAGTGAACAAGACAAAGATATAAATTAGTGATGAAAATGAAGGGTGATGAGAAGGAGAATAAAGCTACAAATCAGGAAGATAAGAATGATGATGAGTGTGATAAAGATCGGAATGGTAGTGAGGAGAATGAAAGCCATGAGAATGATTATGATGAGGATGAGAATGATAAAGATCACAATGATAGAGAAGAGAATGAAAGCCATGAGAATGATTATGATGAGGATGAGAATGATAAAGATCACAATGATAGAGAATGAAATCCATGAATGATTATGATGATGATGAAATGATAAAGATCACAATGAGTGAGGAGAATGAAGCATGAGTATGATTATGATGAGGATGAGAATGATAAAGATCACAATGATAGAGAAGAGAATGAAAGCCATGAGAATGATGATGATGAGGATGAGAATGATAAAGATCACAATAATAGATAAGAGAATGAAAGCCATGAGAATGATTATGATGAGGATGAGAATGATAAAGATTACAATGATATTGATGAGAATGAAAGTCATGAGAATGATTATGATGAGGATGAGAATGATAAAGATCACAATGATAGTGATGAGAATGATTATGGTAATGATGATAATGATAAAGATCACAATGATAATGAAGATAATGATTATGAGGATGAGAATGATAAAGATCACAATGATAATGATGAGAATTATTATGATAATGATGAGAATGATAAAGATCACAATGATAGTGAGGAGAATGATTATGATGAAGAGAATTATAAAGATCACAATGACAGTGATGATAATGAAAGTCATGATAATGATTATGAGAATGATTTGAATGATAAAGATTACATTGATAGTGATGAGAATGAAAGTCATGAGAATGATGAGGATTAGAATGATAAAGATCACAATGATATTGATGATAATGATTATGATGAGGATGAGAATGATAAAGATCACAATGATATTGATGAGAATGATTATGATGGGAATGATAAAGATCACAATGATATTGATGAGAATGATTGTGGTAATGATGAGAATGATAAAGATCACAATTATATTTATGATAATGTTTATGATAATGATTAGAATGATAAAGATCACAATGATAGTAAGGAGAATGATTATGATGAAGAGAATGATAAAAATCACAATGACCGTGATGAGAATGAAAGTCATGAGAATGATTATGATGAGGATAAGAATGATAAAGATCACAATGATATTGATGAGAATGAAATTCATGAGCATGATAATGATGAGGATGAGAATGATAAAGATCACAATGATAGTGATGAGAATGATTATGGTAATGATGATAATGATAAAGATCACAATGTTGATGAGAATGATTATGATAAAGATGAGAATAATAAAGATCACAATGACCGTGATGAGAATGAAAGTCATGAGAATGATTATGATGAGGATTAGAATGATAAAGATCACAATGATAGTGATGAGAATGATTATGGTAATGATGATAATGATAAAGATCACAATGTTGATGAGAATGATTATGATAAAGATCACAATGATAGTGAGGAGAATGATTATGATGATGAGAATGATAAAGATCACAATGACCATGATGAGAATGAAAGTCATGAGAATGATTATGATGAGGATGAGAATGATAAAGATCACAATGATAATGAAGATAATGATTATGATGAGGATGAGAATGATAAGATCACAATGATAGTGAGGAGAATGATTATGATGATGAGAATGATAAAGATCACAATGACAGTGATGAGAATGAAAGTCATGAGAATGATTATGATAATGATAAAGATCACAATAATAGTGAGGAGAATGGAAGTCATGAGAATGACTATGATGAAGATAAAAATAAATAAGGTTCACCAAAAAAGTTAAGTGAGAGCAAGACTAATAAAAATAAAGATCTTAAGAATAATCATGTGAATTATAATAAAGGGAATGATAAAGATGAATAAGAAAGATGGAATGATCATAATGATAGAATGAAAGTGATGAGAATGATGAAGATGAACTATAAGGATAGAAATAAAGGTAGGAATGACAAACATGAGAATATTAAAATATGGGAACTGAGAATGAGCAAAATGATACAAACCAAGTTGATAAGAATGACAAAGATAAGAAAGGCATTTATGAGAATGATAAGGATGAGAATGACAAAGACAAGAAATAAAGTGATAGGAATAATAATGATGAAGATGAATGAGAAAGTGGAGAAAGGAAGATAATGATGAAAATAATGATAATGTGAATTATGAGACAAGTCAAGTTGATAGGAATAACAGTGAGAAAGAAAATGATAGTAATGAGAATGATCATGATGAAGTTAGGAATAGGGATCATGAAAAAGGATAGGGAGAGAAGACTAATAAAAATCAAGCTGTTAAGAGTAGTCAAGTTAAATAAATGGTGGAAGGGATAAAGATGAATGATAAAATAAGAATGATAAAGATCATGAGAACGCTGAAAATTAGAATGATGAAGGTAAGTATGAAAATGATGAAAATAGCGATAAGAATGAGAATGATGAAGATGAAGGAAAAAGATGAGAACAATGAAAACAAAGAGGATGAGTATTTGATAAGAATGAAAATGAGAATGATAGGAATAATGAAGATGAGAATGATATTGATGAATATGATCATGAGGAAGGTAAGAATGAAGATGATAGAAAAAATGAATATTGAGAACAAGACAAATGATAAAAATCAAGATGTGAAAGAAAATGATGAGAGTGAGAAGGATGAATGACAACAACAAGAATGATAGTAATGAGAAAGATAAATGATAAACATGGGAATGATAAAGATGAAGGGCATGAGAATGATAATTAGAGTATTGATGACGTAGGTGAATAAGGATGAGAATAAAAGAGAGTTCAATGCTGAAAATAAGGACAAAATCAAGCTGATAAGAATGGTGATGAGAATGATAAAGATAAGAAAGACAATGATGAGAATATGATGGAAATGAATGATAAAGATGAGAATGATAAACATGGGAACAATAAAGATTGGAATGACAACAATGAGATTGATCAAAATGCTGGGCATGAGAATGATGATTAGGAGGACATTGATGAAGATGAATGAAATCAAAAAGGATAATGATAAAGATGAGAATGATAAAAATGAAGATGAGAATGATAATAAGGATAATGAATGAGAATTACGACACAAATCAAGTTGATCATGACAATGATAGGAATGATCAAAAAGACAATGATGGGAATGATATTAATGAGAATGATGAGAATAATGGGAATGATACTAATGATAATGATGGGAATGATAATAAAGACAATGATGGGAATGATAGTAATGAGAATGATGGGAATTATGCTAATGAGAATGATGGGAATGATAGTAATGAGAATGATGGGAATTATGCTACTGAGAATGATGGGAATTATAGTATAGAATGAGAATGATAATAATGATAATAATAATGGTAATGATGGGAAAGATATTGATGGGAATGAAGACTGGAGATGGTCATTGGTCATTTACCAGAGTGGAGCTACTATAGATATTTGCCCAGCAGTCTTACTCAACACCGCTGATAGTAGATATCTACAGAGGTACATATCCAGGAGATAAAGACTAAGTCTAATCACTGATCTCCACACACTGTAGGCCCTGTAGGCATCCCAAGTGCTTCCAAATCTGTTCCTATGGATGTTAGTAACGGCAGCACACATGGGAGTAACCTTCAGCATGCCACATTTAGAGGCCACAGTTTCTTAAAAAAAAAAAAAAAAAACTTTTTAGAACCTTAGGCTACTTGGATGAAAAGATACAGACAGAAATACATATTGTTCCTCTACAATTACAATTTTTGCACAATAGCATCTACAAAACGTCTAGGAAGGTGCACCTACTGTACATGAGTGTTATAGCAGGATATACCGACCTTAGAGAGTGTGTTATATCAAGATATACTTAGCTCAGATAGTGTTATATCAGGATAAACTGAGCTTACAGAGTGTGTTATAACAGGATATACTAAGCTTAAAGAGTGTTATATCAGGATATACCGAGCTTAGAGAGTATATTATATCAGGATATACTGAGCTTAGAGAATGTGTTATATCAGCTTATACTGAGCTTAGAGAGTGTGTTATATCAGGATATACCGAGCTTAGAGAGTGTGTTATATCAGGATATACTGAGCTTAGAGAGTGTGTTATATCAGGATACACCGAGCTTACATAGTGTGTTATATCAGGATATACCGAGCTTACATAGTGTGTTATATCAGGATACACCGAGCTTGGAGAGTGTGTTATATCAGGATACACCGAGCTTGAAGAGTGTGTTATATCAGGATATACCGAGCTGAGAGAGTGTGTTATATCAGGATACACCGAGCTGGAAGATTGTGTTATATCAGGATATACCGAGCTGAGTGTGTTATATCAGGATATGCCGAGCTGAGTGTGTTATATCAGGATATACCGAGCTGAGTGTGTTATATCAGGATACACCGAGCTTGGAGAGTGTGTTATATCAGGATACACCGAGCTTAGAGAGTGTGTTATATCAGGATATATGCCGAGCTTAGAGAGTGTGTTATATCAGGATATACCGAGCTTACATAGTGTGTTATATCAGGATATACCGAGCTTAGTGGTTATTGGAAAGTAGAGTGTTTATACAGGATTATCCAGTTTGAGAGGTGTTATATCAGGATATACCGAGCTGAGTGTGTTATATCAGGATATGCCGAGCTTAGAGAGTGCGTTATATCAGGATATGCCGAGCTTAGAGAATGTGTTATATCAGGATATACCGAGTTTACATAGTGTGTTATATCAGGATATACCGAGCTGAGTGTGTTATATCAGGATATGCCGAGCTTATAGAGTGCGTTATATAAAGGATATACCGAGCTTAATAGTGTGTGTTATATACTGATATACCGAGCTTAGAGAGTGTGTTATATCAGGATATACCGAGCTTACATAGTGTGTTATATATCAGGATCTGCCGAGCTTACATAGTGTGTTATATCAGGATATACCGAGCTTACATAGTGTGTTATATATCAGTAAATTCCGAGCTGAGAGAGTGTTTTATATCAGGATAAGACGAGCTAACATAGTGTGTAATATCACGATATGCCGAGCTTAGAGAGTGTGTTATATCAGGATATGCCGAGCTTAGAGAGTGCGTTTTATCAGGATATACTGCGCTTGGAGTGTGTGTTATATCAGTATATACCGAGCTTACATAGTGTGTTATATCACGATATGCCGAGCTTAGAAAGTGTGTTATATCAGGATATGCCGAGCTAGAGAGTGCGTTATATCAGAATATACTGAGCTTGGAGAGTGTGTTATATCAGGATATACCGAGCTTACATAGTGTGTTATATCAGGATATGCCGAGCTTAGAGAGTGTGTTATATCAGGATATGCCGTGCTTAGAGTGTGTGTTATATCAGGATATACTGAGCTTAGAGAGTGTGTTATATCAGGATATGCCGTGCTTAGAGAGTGTGTTATATCAGGATATGCCGAGCTTAGAGAGTGTGTTATATCAGGATATGCCGAGCTTAGAGAGTGTGTTATATCAGGATATACCGAGCTTACATAGTGTGTTATATCAGGATATACCGAGCTTACATAGTGTGTTATATCAGGATATACTGAGCTTAGAGAGTGTGTTATATCCGGATATACCGAGCTGAGTGTGTTATATCAGGATACACCGAGCTTGAAGAGTGTGTTATATCAGGATATACCGAGCTGAGTGTGTTATATCAGGATAGACCGAGCTTAGAGAGTGTGTTATATCAGGATAAACCGAGCTTGGAGAGTGTGTTATATCAGGATATATGCCGAGTTTAGAGGTGTGTTATATCAGGATATGCCGAGCCGAGTGTGTTATATCAGGATATACCAGGCTAAGTGTGTTATATCAGGATATACCGAGCTTACATAGTGTGTTATATATCAGGATCTGCCGAGCTTAGAGAGTGTGTTATATCAGGATATACTGAGCTTAGAGAGTGTGTTATATCAGGATATACTGAGCTTGAAGAATGTGTTATATCAGGATATACCGAGTTTAGAGAGTGTGTTATATCAGGATATACTGAGCTTAGAGAGTGTGTTATATACGGATATACCGAGCTTACATAGTGTGTTATATCAGGATATACCGAGCTTACATAGTGTGTTATATATCAGGATCTGCCGAGCTTAGAGAGTGTGTTATATCAGGATATACTGAGCTTGGAGAGTGTGTTATATCAGGATATACTGAGCTTAGAGAGTGTGTTATATCAGGATACACCGAGCTTGAAGAGTGTGTTATATCAGGATATACTGAGCTTGAAGAATGTGTTATATCAGGATATACCGAGCTTACATAGTGTGTTATATCACAATATGCCGAGCTTAGAGAGTGCGTTATATCAGGATATACTGAGCTTAGAGAGTGTGTTATATCAGGATATGCAGTGCTTACAGAGTGTGTTATATCACAATATGCTGAGCTTAGAGAGTGTGTTATATCAGGATATGCCGAGCTTAGAGAGTGTGTTATATCAGGATATACCGAGCTTAGAGAGTGTGTTATATCAGGATATGCCGAGTTTAGAGAGTGCGTTATATCAGGATATACTGAGCTTAGAGAGTGTGTTATATCAGGATATACTGAGCTTAGAGAGTGTGTTATATCAGGATATGCCGAGCTTAGAGAGTGTGTTATATCAGGATACACCGAGCTGAGTGTGTTATATCAGGATATGCCGAGCTTAGAGAGTGTGTTATATCAGGATATGCCGTGCTTAGAGAGTTAGTTATATCAGGAGATGCCGAGCTTACATAGTGTGTTATATCAGGATATACCGAGCTTACATAGTGTGTTATATCAGGATATACCGAGCTTACATAGTGTGTTATATCAGGATATACCGAGCTTACATAGTGTGTTATATCAGGATATACTGAGCTTAGAGAGTGTGTTATATCCTGATATACCGAGTTTAGAGAGTGTGTTATATCAGGATATGCCGAGCCGAGTGTGTTATATCAGGATATACCAGGCTAAGTGTGTTATATCAGGATACACCGAGCTTAGACAGTGTGTTATATCAGGATATACCAGGCTGAGTGTGTTATATCAGGATATACCGAGCTGAGTGTGTTATATCCGGATATCCAGCTGAGATGCTGGAGACCTGTTACCCTGGTGTATATTCAGTATATGGCTGTGGCAATGTCTTGGTAGTCTTCTCATAGCAGTGAATGGATAGCTGTACGTTGCAGGATGTCTCTGATCTTGCAGTGACATGAATGGATGTTGTGGAGATGTCGGCTGGTAATGAGTAATGTGCGGTGCTGACGCTGATACGGTGACTCACAGTTACCATCTCCACACCGGTACATCTTCATATTCATGTCTCTACTGATCTGACTACATCAAACTGCTCACTTGCAACTGCAAGCAAAGCCATCCTATGTGGGCACTGTATGGCCATTTTATTGAAGTCACTGGCACTGCTATTTTAAGGAATTATCTTATGAGACAACCCCAATTAAGATGCCACCACCTTTGGTCTTGACCTCCATGCCACGGCCAAATAGCTTATTGAAGCCATGACCAGCAATGTTTTCACCCTACAGGGATCTGCAGCACTAAATGTTGATCATTTAGATGAAAGGTCCTCCATGAAACACAAGGATGACATGACTCTGCAAGACCAGGAGCAGCCTGTACAGATCAGCTTTCCATTCCAGCTCACAGAGACAACCCTACAGCCTAACGGACAAGAATCCATTCAGGATTCTCAATCTAAATCCTGATCAAATCTGTGAATGACGTGTTTTGTGCCCAGTTCACATTCAGAAGAAAAAATAAATCTGCATGGAATAATGGTCGAAGGGTGGGGAGAAGATGCCCCAGCATCTAGACACAGGGGTGCGTACTGAGGGACAGGGGGTAGGTACAGTGGGGAAAAAAAGTATTTAGTCGGCCACCAATTGTGCAAGTTCTCCCACTTATGAGAGAGGCTTCTGTAACTGACATCATGGGTCGACCTCAACTATGAGAGACAAAAGGAGAAAACAAATCCCGAAAATCACATTGTCTGATTTGGAAAGAATTTATTGGCAAATTATGGTGGAAAATAAGTATTTGGTCAGCTACAAACAAGCAAGTGAGATTTCTGGCTCTCACAGACCTGTAACTTCTTCTGTAAGAGGCTCCTCTGTCCTCCACTCATTACCTGTAGTAATGGCTCCTGTTTGAACTTGTTATCAGTATAAAAGACACCTGTCCACAACCTCAAACAGTCACACTCCAAACTCCACTATGGTGAAGACCAAAGAGCTGTCGAAGGACACCAGAAACAAAATGGTAGCCCTGCACCAGGCTGGGAAGACTGAATCTGCAATAGGCAAGCAGCTTGGTAGGAAGAGATCAACTGTGGGAGCAATAAGGCCATGTTCACACGGCTTAAAATGCGCCGTATTTCGGTCTGTAATTACGCGCCGGAGTGCGCCAATTACGGGCCGAAAACGGCCCATTCATTACGGTAATTCACAGTTCTCATAGAGAACTATGGATTACGTCTCCTCTCCCTGCTCGGCGAATCCGCCGGGCGGGGAGATAATTGACATGTCACTTTCTAGCGGCGTATACGCGCCGCTAGCAGTGATTGTCTATGGGCCGGCGAAGTGCCGGCCCCCCGCTCAGTCCCCCGCTCCCGCCCCCACCCCCGTCCACACGGTGTATTTGCAGGGCGTAATTACGCCCCGCAATTACGCCGTGTGGACATAACCTAATTAGAAAATGGAAGCGATACAAGACCATTGATAATCTCCCTCCATCCGGGGCTCCTGCAAGATCTCACCCCATGGGGTCACAATGATCACAAGAACAGTGAGCAAAAATCCCAGAACCACACGGGGGGGACCTAGTGACCTGCAGAGAGCTGGGACCACCGTAACAAAGGCTACCATCAGTAACACACTACACCCCCAGGGACTCAGATCCTGCAGTGCCAGACGTGTCCCCCTGCTTAAGCCAGTACATGTCCGGGCCCGGCTGAAGTTTGCTAGAGAGCATTTGGATGATCCAAGAGAGTATTGGGAGAAGGTCATATGGTCAGAGGAAACCAAAGTAGAACTGTTTGGTAGAAACACAACTCGTCGTTTTTGGAGGAGAGAGAATGCTGAGCTGCATCCAAAGAACCCCAGACCTACTGTGAAGCATGGGGGGTGGTGGGGGGTTGGGGGGAGTAACATCAGGCTTTGGGGCTATTTCTCTTCAAAGAGACCAGGACGATTGATCCTTGTATATGAAAGAATAAATGTGGCCATGTATCATGGTGAGATTTTGAGTGCAAACCTCCTTCCATCAGCAAGGGCATTGGAGATGAAACCTGGCTGGGTCTTTCAGCATGACAATGATCCCAAGCGCACCGTCAGGGCAATGAAGGAGTGGCTGCGTAAGAAGCATTTCAAGGTCCTGGAGTGGCCCAGCCAGTCTCCAGATCTCAACCCCATAGAAAACCTTTGGAGGGAGTTGAAAGTCCATGTTGCCCCCAAAACATCCCTGCTCTAGAGGAGATCTGCATGGAGGAATGGGCCAACATCCCAGCAACAGTGTGCGCCAACCTTGTGAAGACAGGAAACGTCTGACCTCTGTCATTACCAACAAAGGAGATAGAACAAAGTATTGAGAGGAACTTTTGTTATTGACCAAATACTTATTTTCCATAATTGGCCAATAAATTCTTTCCAGATCAGACAATGGGATTTTCAGGATTTGTTTCCTCATTTTGTCTCATAGTTGAAGTCGACCTACGAGGTCAGTTACAGAAGCCTCTCCCATCTTTTTAAGTGGGAGAACTTGCACACCAGAGAATTTTTTTTTCAAGTGATACCCATTAACAGGCCACACCCCTTTTACAGACCACACCTCTATTACAGGTCAAACCCCTTTTTAAATAACACACCCCTTTTACAGACCACTCCTATTTCACAGGCCACTCCGCTAGTAAAGGTCACGCCCCTTTTATAGACCATGCCTCTATTACCGGTCACACCCCTTTTACAGATCACACCTGCTTTCTGATCTCATCTCTTTCCCAGGACACACATTTTTTTTTTTTATACACGACACAGCTATTTCAGGCCACACCCTTTTCAGACCACAACTCTTTTACAGACCACACCTCTTTTACAAGCCACACCTCTATTACAGGCCACACCTCTTTTGCAGACCGCACCTCTTTTACAGGGGTCTTTCATGCTGTGCAATCCCTCCATCACTTCTCAGTACATTGTAGGGGTTCAGATGGTCGAGCGAATGATGGGAGCGATCCACTGGATCATCAAAGTCTCCATGAGGCTCTGGCTCCGTTTAGGTTTAGATGTAAAACCATCCAGCCGAAACTGGGGATGATGGGAGTTGTGATCCAGTGTTTTTCTCCATCCTTCTTACAGCACTAAAGATGTGAAGAAAAGAGTGAGGCGGCTGTGAGGGTGAGGGTCTGCCGGAACTGCCCACAGCCCCCGGTGCTGAAATCACAGCCGCCGCTCCCATCAGCCACTCACTGCAATGTAATCGGACGCGAGACAGAGGACAACCGACCATAATGGACAAGTTACCCGACGACTCCACGAAAACAGACGGAAATTAACGAGTTTCTGCATCAGATTGATTCTATTATGATAGTTTTATACAAAGAGCAGGAAATAATACCCTGAGCACAAGAGGATTACACTGTATTCACACATCTATCTACTGTATCTATCCATCTACTGTATCTATCTCCTATCTATCTATCTATCTATCTATCTCATATCTATCTCCTTCAAACTCCTATCATCTATCTATCTATCTATCTCATATCTATCTATCTATCTAAACTATCTATCTCATGTCATCTATCTATCTATCTCATATCTATCTATCTCAATCTTTCTATCTCATAAACTATCTATCTCATACTATCTATTTATCTATTATCTATCTCATATCTATCTATTATCTATCTATATCTCTCTATCTATCTATTTTATCTATCTATCTCATTTCTAAACTATCTAAACTATCTATCTCATTTTCTATCTCATATCTATCTATATATCTAAACTATCTATCTCATATCTATCTATCTATCTCATAACTATCTATCTCATATCTAAACTCATATCTATCTATCTCAATCTATCATCTATCTCCATATCTATCTATCTATCTCATATCTATCTACTATCTCATATCTATCTATCTATCTATCATCAATCTCATATCTATCTATCTATTCATATCATCTTTTCTATTCATATCTATCTATTCATATCTCTCTATTATCTATCTATCTCATTTTTACTATCTATCTATCTCATATCTATCTATCTATCTATCTCCCTATCTATCTAATATCTATTTATATCTATCTATCTATCTCATATCATCTATCTATCTCATTTTATCTATCCATATCTATCTATATTTTTTATCTATCTCCTATCTATCTATCTCCTATCTATCTATCTATCTCATATCTATCTATCTCATATCTATCTATCTATCTATCTATCTATCTCATATCTATCTATCCATCTCATATCTATCTATCCATCTCATATCTATCTATCAATCTCATATCTATCTATCAATCTCATATCTATCTATCAATCTCATATCTATCTATCTCATATCTCATATCTATCTCCTATCTATCTATCTCATATCTATCTCATATCTATCTATCTCATATCTATCTATCCATCTATCTATCTATCTATCTCATATCTATCTCATATCTATCTATCTATCTCATATCTATCTATCTATCTCATATCTATCTATCTATCTATCTATCTCATATCTATCTATCTATCTATCTATCTCATATCTATCTCATATCTATCTATCTATCTATCTCATATCTATCCATCTATCTATCTATCTCATATCTATCTCATATCTATCTATCTATCTCATATCTATCTATCTATCTCTCATATCTATCTCATATCTTTCTATCTCATATCTATCTATCTATCTCATATCTATCTATCTCATATCTATCTATCCATCTCATATCTATCCATCTCATATCTCTCTATCTCATATCTATCTATCAATCTCATATCTATCTATCTATCTCCTATTTCATATCTATCTCATATCTATCTATCTATCCATCTCATATCTATCTATCCATCTCATATCTCTCTATCTCATATCTATCTATCCATCTCATATCTCTCTATCTCATATCTATCTATCCATCTCATATCTATCTATCCATCTTATATCTATCTATCCATCTCATATCTCTCTATCTCATATCTCTCTATCTCATATCTATCTATCTCATATCTATCTCATATCTATCTATCTCATATCTATCTATCTCATATCTATCTATCTCATATCTATCTATCTATCTATCTATCTATCTATCTATCTATCTCATATCTATCCATCTATCTATCTATCTCATATCTATCTATCTATCTATCTATCTATCTATCTCATATCTATCTCTCACTCTCATATCTATCTCATATCTATCTATCCATCTCATATCTATCTATCCATCTCATATCTATCTATCCATCTCATATCTATCTATCTATCTATCAGTCTCGTATCTATCTATCTATCGATCTCATATCTATCTATCTATCTCATATCTATCTCATAACTATCTCATATCTATCTATCCATCTCTTATCTATCCATCTCATATCTATCTATCTCTCTCTCATATCTATCTATCTATCTCCTATCTATCTCATATCTATCTCATATCTATCTTATATCTACCTCATATCTATCTATCTCATATCTACCTCATATCTATCTATCTATTGTGAAGGATGGAGTCAGGAAAGAGTTAACTCTGAAATTCTGCTGAATTGGACAATGTGTGTATATTATAACGCTGTATTTTCTTCCATTCCAGACCCGGATGCAGACACGGGTACACATGATCTGCAACCAGGAGACTAAGTAATGCTAAAGAAGCATGTCCGAAGAACCTTGAGTACATGATTTGAAGGTCCCTTCCAAGTGTAACTAACTATTAGTACTTTGGTAAAACTGGAAGGAAAATCCAACTGGATACACGCTAGTCATTGTAAGAAGGTTTTAAGACAAAAAAAGAATAAAGGATGCCGTGGGGTGTCTTCTGGTTATTGATCCCCATACACATCACAGAGCATTAGCAGATACCCTAAATGTTACTGATTGCTGGATATGCACTCACTCTCACTGCTGCCAGCATACCAGTATACTTAGCTATCCCAGTAACGATGAAAGAAATAATGGGATGGGATAAGTGTTTTAACTCTTTAGCCGCTAATGATACTAAGTATAAGAGGATGTGGAACTAATTCTTCTTCTTTTACTAGCAGTATATGTAGTGTTTAGAGTGTTTATGTTTGCAGTGTTAAAATTATGAGAGAATTGTGAAAAGAACCAATATGAAGGTTACTGACGAGTGACGGTAGTGATCTGGAACTAAAACCGGTTTATTTTTCTCATTTCTCTTATGTAACTCCGTCTGTGACCCGATTGAACTCGTATGCGGAGTCTCTTCTTTCTGAGGATGCTGGAGGAATATTATGGGGACGATGATTTCTAACGAAATCATTCTCAGGCAACACGTCGGCCTGGGCAACACCTAAGAAACTTCAGCTATCCCCACCTTGGATTGAGGACCCAGACTCTGCATGAAGAGTTCAAAGGGGGGACTGTGAAGGATGGAAGTCAGGAAAGAGTTAACTCTGAAATTCTGCTGAATTGGACAATGTGTGTATATTTACCATCTTCAAGGAAACCTGAACAATGTGCGTGTTTGCTGACTTCAGGACACCAATTCGGACAACAAGACACTCAACATATTATCTCACTGTGATGAAGTGAGCAGCTCCCAAAAATGTATAAAAGCTTGGTATTGGCAAATAAAGCTCAGTTCTGTTGTGCTCAGGGCACCAGACCACTTATATGGTTGAGCGCGATTGTTTCATTTGTGTTTGATCATTATATGAGCGATAGCAGTCTGTAGCTGCTTCTAAATTACATCCACTCCTGTACGGGACAGTAAAAGTGTGTGATCATTCTCAATTGGCTTAACCTATCACTATCTATCTACTTGTAGAGAAATAAGCAGCACTACCTTGATGAATGTCCTTAGCGGGGTGTCAGCAATACAGAACCTAGGCTGTGAAGTTCTGAAAACAATAAAAATAGAAAAAATGTAATCACTCAAGGTAATAAATCTTAAAAAAACAAAAAAAAGTGACTTTATTCCCATATGTTCAAAAAATCCGACGTTGCGGCCCTCTCACAGAACCATTTGAAAATGGCTTCCCACTACTTTGCAGGTATCCATAAGGATATCAGGAAAAAGGTACCTCAGTGCATACCATAATGTAGACGCCCAAGAATCAACCCTACTAGTGGGCCCCAACAATCCCCCTCACTGATGGGCACCAAAAAACATCTCCACTGGTGGGCCCCAAGAATCAACTCCACTGGTGGACCCCAAGAATCAACTCCACTGGTGGACCCCAAGAATCAACTCCACTGGTGGACCCCAAGAATCAACTCCACTGGTGAAGCCCCAAGAACCAACTCCACTGGTGGGCCCCAAGAATCAACACCACTGGTGGAGCCCCAAGAATCAACTCCACTGGTGGGGCCCAAGAATCAACTCCACTGGTGGGACCAAGAATCAACTCCACTGGTGGAGCCCAAGAATCAACTCCACTGGTGGGGCCCTAAGAGTCATCTTCACTGATGGCCCCAAGAACCAACTCCACTGGTGGGCTCCAAGAATCAACTCCACTGGTGAAGCCCAAGAATAAACTCCAGTGGCGGAAATAAGAATCAACTCCACTGGTGGCCCCAAGACTCAGCTCCACTGGTGGGCCCAAGTATGAGCTCCACTGGTGGCCCCAAGAATGACCTCCACTGGTGAGCTCCAAGAATCAACTCCACTGGTGGCTACAAGAATGATCTCCACTGGGGCCCCAAGAATGAACTCCACTGGTGGCCCCATGAATGAACTCCACTGGTGAACTCCAAGAATCAAATCCACTGGTGGCCCCAAGAATCAACTCCACCGGTGGCCCCAAGAATAAACTCCACTGGTGGCCCCCAGAATCAACTCCACTGGTGGCCCCCATAATCAACTCCACTGCTGGCATCCATAATCAACTCCACTGGTGGCCCCGAGAATCACCTCCACTGGTGGGCCCCAAGAATCATCTCCACTGAAGGGGCCTCAAGAATCAACTCCACTGGTGGGCCCCAAGAATCAGCTCCACTGGTGGGCCCCAAGAATCAGCTCCACTGGTGGGCCCCAAGAATCAGCTCCACTGGTGGGCCCCAAGAATCAACTCCACTGGTGGCCCCAAGAATCAACTCCACTGGTGGCCCCAAGAATCATATCTACTGATGGCCCCAAGAATCAACTCCACTGGTGAGCTCCAAGAATCAACTCCACTGGTGGCTACAAGAATGATCTCCACGGGGTGGCCCAAGAATCAACTCCACTGGGGGCCCCAAGAATCAACTCCACTGGTGGCCCCAAGAATCATCTCCACTGGTGGCCCCAAGAATCACCTCCACTGGTGGCCCCCAGAATCAACTCCACTGGTGGCCCCCAGAATCAACTCCACTGGTGGACCCTAAGAATCAACTCCACTGGTGGCCCCAAGAATCAACTCCACTGGTGGCCCCAAGAATCAACTCCACTGGTGGGCCCCAAGAATCAACTCCACTGAAGGGGCCTCAAGAATCATCTCCACTGAAGGGGCCTCAAGAATCATCTCCACTGGTGGCCCCCAGAATCAACTCCACTGGTGGCCCCGAGAATCACCTCCACTGGTGGCCCTCAGGAATCAACTCCACTGGTGGCTCTCAATAATCATCTCCACTGGTGGATGGCAAGAACCCTGGCCCAACACTAAAAAATAGCCAATAACGCATACCTCCAGACCACCCCAATTTCAGTGGGACATTCCCAATTTGCACATAATGTCCCTCTGTCCCATTATAGCTGGTAGAAGTCCTTTCACACATAACATAGTGTGAACCCACCCTCCCCCCTAATTGTACGGCCATGAGGTGGGTGCACTTCAATGCGGCACACCGGTCACAAGTGACCACCACCATTTTCATCCCCCAAAGCGACCATCCAAATTCTAGACGTCCTATAAGTAACACGCAGAGGTGTTTGTCTAATTGGCTCCCGACAGGCGGGCAAATGTTTCCAAAAACAAAAGCGCGCGATAAGCAACTAAATGCGCCCGCACCCCTTCTCGGTGCTTTAAATGAAAATCCGACAACATGCCCAAACCCACGGAGGTGCGCCGCGTGCGCCAACAAGGTGCGCTCCACCCGCGTCTTGTCGCTTTGTGCCCCTTTTTAACTTATTAAAATATTCCAAAATTGCCAAATGAAGGCCGGGAAGCTGACAGCGAGAAGACGTGCCTGCCTCCCGGCGCCCGCTCGGCGCTGTCCCCCACGTCCCCGGCAAATTTCCCAGTCGGGGCCCCGGTCGAAAGCTAATGAAGGCTGATTCCGGAGTCGCCGCTCCTTTGCTGTTAAAAATTTCTCTGCCTTCCACGGTGAGGGCCACGGAGGACGCCCTTCCTACATTGTTTACTCGCCGGTCGAGGGATTTGTTCCTGCAGCCTTAGACTTGGGTTTGCTCATATCTAATTAACTGAAAGTAATCAGCTCGCTATGACGGCATCTTTTTAACTCTATGTTTTGGGCTCAAGTCCCCGGAGACTCCCGAAAAGGGGGCCCGGGCTTGTTTGTGCGACGCCCCTCCTACTGTCGGCTGCACAATACCAGGCTGGCCGCGGCGAGCTGCAGCCGCTCTCCCCCTTTATAGTTTTTAAAAGGGTAATTAATTAGAGCTAATATTTTGTTTCCCTGGGGGGTTTAACCCCCTCCTATTTATGATGCTTGGTGGTGGGCCGGAGCCGGAGGGATGAATTACATGGATGGGGGACACTTTTGGATTTGCATCGTTAACCGAATGTGGTGGGAGATTTTTTTTGGGAAACAAGAATGGGGGAAATCCAATGCAATGGGGCCCAAAAAGCGGGGTTGCCCCATACCAGTGTGGGTCCCCTAAAAAGGCGGGGACCCCCATCCCAGGCTGGATGTCCATAACAGTGCTAAGTGCCCATATCCTATTAGTAACCATATTAATACTGGGTGCCCATAACAGTAACAGGTGCTTATACCAGTGCCCGGTACCCATACCAATGCCAGATGTCTTTTACCAGTACCGGGGCCCCATAACAGAAAACGGTGTTTTATACCATGCCCGGGCCCCATCCCAAATGCCAGGTCTATCCCATTTTAAACCCATACCAGTGCTGGGTACCATATCGGAGCTAGGTGCTCAGACCAGTACTGGGTACCCATAAAAGTGCTAAGTGCCCATAATAGTACCAGGTGCTCATATCAGTGCCAGGTGCTAATACGAGTACCAAGTGCTTATACCAGTGCCATGTCTTCATACCAATACTAGATGCCCATAACAGTGCTAAGCACCCATATCAGAGCCAGGTTCAGTACTGGGTACCCATATAAGTGGTAAGTGCCCATAGCAGTACCAGGTGCTTATGTCAGTGTCGGATGCCCATACCAGTACCAAGTGCTAAGCACCCATAACAGTGTTGTGTACCAATATTAGTGCCTGGTGCTCAGACCAGTACTGGGTGCTTATTTCGGGGCCTGGTGCCCATAACAGTGCTAAGTGCCCATTCCAGTATCAAGTGCACATATTAGTGCTAGGTGCTCATATCAGGGCTGTGTCCCCATATCAGTGTCAGGTGATTATACCTGTGTCAAGTGCCCATAACAGTGCCAGGTACCCATAACAGTTCTGGATGCTCATATCATGCTAGCGTCCAGTAAAGGGGGTAAACCTTGACAAGGGGGGAATTCCTCTGTAGACCAAACCAAAGACCATACCTAACCCCCCATACTGCTCTAGACCACCAAGAGATCAATATACTAACCCCTACACTGCTCTAGACCACCAAGAGATCAATATACTAACCCCTACACTGCTCTAGACCACCAAGATCCATACACTAACCATACACTGTTCTAGACCACCAAGAGATCCATACACTAACCCCTCCACTGCTCCAGACCACCAAGAGAGCCATACACTAACCCGTACACTGCTCTAGACCACCAAGAGATCCATACACTAACCCCTCCACTGCTCCAGACCACCAAGAGATCCATACACTAACCCCTCAACTGCTCCAGACCACCAAGAGAGCCATACACTAACCCTGCACTGCTCTAGACCACCAAGAGTTCCATCCACTAACCCGTACACTGCTCTAGACCACCAGTGTAGGGGTTAGTGTTTTTTACCAGTTTTCGGAGAAACTGGGAAAAAGCAAGGTCCTGATCTGTTCCACTGAATTCTGTTCTAACCATACCCGAAATAAGCAGATGCAACTGAAAAATAAGACACCGCGGCTGCAAGGGTGTCCTCATCATCCCACCCAGACATTCACTGCTTCTCCCTTTCACTCCTAATACAGGGTGTACAGGGTGTAATACAATTGATTTTAGGGTCAATGTGATTAAAAATTTTTTCTAGGGTAAAAATTCTTTAAATTTGTTAATTTTAGGGGTTACCCTTATAATAAATTAATTTTGGAGGGTTTCAATTGGACATAATTAATTTCAGGGGGCATAGCATGTATTACAACGAATTTCTGGTGTACAGTCTGTAATTTAATTGATTTCAGGGGCAAAATGGGTAACAATTTCCGGTGTAACAGTGTGTTATATAATAAACTTTAGGGGGCACGGTGTGTAATCTAATCAATGTCAGGGGGTACAGTGTGTAACATAATTTCAAGGGGTACACTGTGTAATATTATTAATTTCAGGGGGCACGGTCCGTCATATAATTCATTAGAGGGGACATGGTGTGTAATATAATTCATTTCAGGGGGCACGGTCCGTCATATAATTCATTAGAGGGGACATGGTGTGTAATATAATTCATTTCAGGGGGCACGGTCCGTCATATAATTCATTAGAGGGGACATGGTGTGTAATATAATTCTTTTCAGGGGGCTCGGTGTGTAATGTAATACATTTCAGGGATTATAGTGTGTTATATGGTAAATTTGGAAGGTACAGGGTGTAATATAATTTCAAGGGTAACCATGTGCAATATAACTAATTTCAGGGGGCACGGTATGTAATACAATTAAATTCAGGGGGTACCATGTATATTACAATATAATTAATTTCAGGGGGTACAGTGTGTAATATAATACATTTGGGAGGTACAGTGTGTAATGCAATTCATTTCAGGGGGTATAGTGAGCTATATAATACATTTGGGAGGTGCAGCCAGCATGTAATATAATTTGAAGGGTAACAATGTGCAATATAACTAATTTCAGGGGGCATGATGTGTCATATTATTAAATTCAGAGAGTTACATGTATGTTACAATATCATTTATTTCAGTGGGTATGGTGTGTAATGTAATACATTTGGGAGGTACAGTGCGTAATATAATTTCAAAGGTTAACAGTGTGTAATATAATTAATTTCAGGGGTTGCCATGTATATTACAATATAATTACTTTCAGAGGTAAAGTGTGCAATATAATAATATGGGGGGCGCAATTTGTAACATAATTTATTTTAGGGGCACAGTTTATGGGATTGTTGTACTCAGGGGGTTGTGTGTCACTACGAGAAGCCTATCTTTGTATAGCAGTCTATATTCATTAACAGTATGACTTTATTATTCAGCCACTATGTGGTGATATAAGGTTATGGTCTGGCGGTAGTGTTTGGTCCTCATGTAGCAGTATTATTGGTCATGTTGGTCTTGGTGTAGTGGGATTGGTTTAGTAACAGTATAATGGTGATATGTGTGGTGAGGTATTTGCTCTTGTATAGCGGTATTACATAGTAACATTTAGCAGTACTGTAGTAGTAAATGCTCGTATTCACCCCTATAAAAGTTTCCTTGAGGTCTCTGATGTCAAAGGTTTTCTGCCAAGAAGAATGCCCCAAGTTTTATATATATATATGACAATTTACATATTTCTTGTCTTTTTTTATTTTATTTGTACCACGGTCATAAGGTGAAGACAATCTTGTTATCTCAATGAGGTGACATAACTGCTGCTCTTACATTGTGCCAGCCATGGTGCCCCTACAACCCGATCGCCTCCATGGTCTTCCATTGCCCTCTGCTCCTCAGACAAGATTGGTCAGCTGGGTTTACTCACTGTATATAACTACACTTTGATCGCTACACTGGATATAATCCCTTGGTAAATTATTGGCTATAATCAATGGCTAGAATCCCCATCTATAGTCACAAACTATAATTGCTTGATATAATCACCAGCTATAATCAACGGATATAATGACCCAGTATAATTGCATTGGATATAACTGCTGGGTATAATCAGTGGTTATAATCAGTCGCTACAAGCATCTGATATAAAAACTGGATATACCATAATCACCAGGTAAAATTGCACTGGCTATAATCACTGTATATATTGACCGGTTATAATTGCACTGGATATAATCACTAGATTTATTGACCGGTTATAATTGCACTGGATATAATCACAGGTTATAATTGCACTGGATGTAATCACAGGTTATAATTGCACTGGATGTAATCACTGCATATATTGATCAGATATAATTGCACTGGGTATAATCACTGCATTTATTGACTGGGTATAATTGCACTGGGTATAATCCCTGTATATACTGACTGGGTATAATTGCACTGGGTATAATCACTGTATATACTGACTGGGTATAATTGCACTGGGTATAATCACTGTATATACTGACTGGGTATAATTGCACTGGGTATAATCACTGGCTATAATTGCACTGGTTATAATCACTGGATTTAATGACCGGTTATAGTTGCACTGGATGTAATCACTGGATATATTGATCATATACAATTGCACTGGGTATAATCACTGGATATAGTGACTGGGTATAATTGCACTGGGTATAATCACTGGATATATTGACTGGGTATAATTGCACTGGTTATAATTGTACTGGGTATAATTGCACTGGGTATAATTGCACTGGGTATAATCACTGGATATACTGACTGGGTATAATTGCACTGGGTATAATCACTGGATATACTGACTGGGTATAATTGCACTGGGTATAATCACTGTATATACTGACTGGGTATAATTGCACTGGGTATAATCACTGGATATACTGACTGGGTATAATTGCACTGGGTATAATCACTGGATATACTGACTGGGTATAATTGCACTGGGTATAATCACTGGATATACTGACTGGGTATAATTGCACTGGGTATAATCACTGGATATACTGACTGGGTATAATTGCACTGGGTATAATCACTGGATATACTGACTGGGTATAATTGCACTGGGTCTAATCACTGGATATACTGACTGGGTATAATTGCACTGGGTATAATCTTGCATTAATTTGCTTTTACAACAGTCAGTAAGAAATAAAAGGAAGTTGTGTGAGCGGAGCAGGAAGAATCCTGAGCTGTATATTGACCGGGGACTGTACCGCCGGGGAACAGAAACATGTTATACCTTCCCGGTGCCAGCCCTGCTGCATCCTCACCAGTGACTATAGAGGAGCATTTAACCAGTAAATCCCAGTGCTCTGTGGCTGGTCCACAGCGTTATCCTCACCTGAGAAAGCTGGGTGATACCCAAAATAGGGTGTGATTACATGGTCAAACAGCTTTTCCAGACTCCTAAACGCCAGATCTAGCTGTAGTCTGGGAGCGGGAGGTGATGGCCATTGTGCCTGATAGAGTTACTCTTCACTTAGGGGCAGAGTCTATGCCTTATGTCAAAGCAAAGCCGCCAATCACCATCACCAATATGGGAGCGAGAGGTGACGGCCATTGTGCCTGTCAGGGGTATTCTAAACTTTGGGCAGAGTCACTACCCTAGGTCAAAGCAGAGCGGCTCATTAGCGCCCCCTCTGGCACCCATCACCCATATGGGAGCAGGAGGTAACAGCCTCTGCCCCAGGTCAAAGCACAGTGGGTCGTTGATGCCCCCTATTGAGGTTGATGGTATGCCAGGATATAATCTGCGCTTTTCCATCACTTTTCAGCTATATGTGAATGAGGGCATAAAGTACTGTATTCTGTAGAGGACGTAGGCGTGGAATCCTGTAGGTGTGACCCGCGCCATAGATATTGGCATGGGCAGGAGCAGGTTAAACAATAAAGCGAGGCCTGCAGTCCGTGCCAGTGGCGTTGGCATCTGCGGCTTTACGAGCGCTTTGTTTACCATATACAATGGTTAACGTATAACCAGCGCCCGCCCGCACTATACAGCTCATAAATTTACACAGAACGGCTGAAAAACACACAATGTCCTGACCCGCCGGTGACCGCGCCGTCTCCGGAAATAACACGGTTAATCTTTACAGTGTATTAAGAGAGGATTTGGTGTATATTAAACCTTAACCCCTCGGTGCCCGCCGCCAGGCACCAAATATAGCGCTCTGCAAGCTGTGAAGGCACGAGCGCTCGCTTATTATACCTTGTCCCCGCTCGCAGCCTGCCGCACGCGCCCTGATTACAGTATTCCTGCTCTGTTTTGACTCGTTTGTAAAATCCCTGCCGTTTTCTGGTTAAAAAGTGCCATTTGTGAAATTCAAGTAGTTGTAGCTGTGAATCGGAGGTGACGCTGGCGCTTCAAGAAAAAAAACATGGCGCACGGGGAAGATTACAGCGGTTACCATGCAGCCTGCAATAGTAAAAGTTAATATGACAGAGATCAATGACATCATCTGAGAGATCAATGACAGTGTTCATGACATCATCTAAGAGATCAATGACAGTGTTCATGACATCATCACAGAGATCAATGACAGTGTTCATGACATCATCTAAGAGATCAATGACAGTGTCCATGACATCATCAGAGAGATCAATGACAGTGTTCATGACATCATCAGAGAGATCAATGACAGTGTTCATGACATCATCACAGAGATCAATGACAGTGTTCATGACATCATCACAGAGATCAATGACAGTGTTCATGACATCATCTAAGAGATCAATGACAGTGTTCATGACATCATCACAGAGATCAATGACAGTGTTCATGACATCATCTAAGAGATAAATGACATGTCCATGACATCATCAGAGAGATCAATGACAGTGTTCATGACATCATCAGAGAGATCAATGACAGTGTTCATGACATCATCACAGAGATCAATGACAGTGTTCATGACATCATCACAGAGATCAATGACAGTGTCCATGACATCATCAGAGAGATCAATGAGTGTTCATGAAATCATCACAGAGATCAATAAATGATCATGCATCATCGATGTGCATCATCAGAGGTATGACAGTGTCCATGACATCATCAGAGAGATCAATGACAGTGTTCATGACATCATCACAGAGATCAATGATAATGTTCATGACATCATTGGATGTGACATCATCAGAGAGATCAATGACAGTGTTCATGACATCATCACAGAGATCAATGATAGTATTAATGACATCATCACAGAGATCAATGATAATGTTCATGACATCATCAGAGACATAAATGACTGTTATGACATTATCAGAGAGATCAATGGCAGTGTTCATGACATCATCATTGAGGTCAATGACATCATCACAGACATTGATGATAATGTTCATGACATCATCAGAGACATAAATGACAGTGTTCATGACATCATCAGATGTGACATCATCAGAGAGATCAATGACAGTGTTCATGACCTCATCAGAGAGATCAATGAAAGTGTTCATGACATCATCACAAAGATTAATGGTAGTATTAATGACATCATCAGAGACATCAATGACAGAGTTTATGACATCAGAGACATAAATGACTGTTTATGACATCATCAGAGAGATCAATGATAGTGTGCATGACATTATAACATATGGGTGGACCCGATGCACTGGATGATCTCTCATTTATTCCACATTATTTCTAGGCAGGAACTACTCTAGAAAGTTGTAGAAGTCAGATCAATCATTGGTTTAGATCTTAACCCCCCCCCATATCCATCACAAGTACAGTTGACAACATCCAAAGGGTTTACAAAAACTGTCTTTTGGGTTCCCTTCTCCTTTACATATTTGTCCTCCATTGTGATCATTATGGAGCTCCCATTAGTCTGCCCCATCCACATCTAACCATAGGCAGGAAAAAGATAGTCACATAGTTGGTACGGCTGAAAAAAGACACATGTCCATCAAGTTCAACCACGGTTGGGGAAAGATGTGGATGAGGGGAGGGGATAGGAAATTTTTAAGCTTTGTTCCTTCTACTGATGAAGACTTTGGCTCCCATATGGCAAGAACCAATCTGACCTAAGGAAAATTTCATTCCTGACCTACAGTCACCATCAGATTGGATCCAGATATTTTATACGGCTACATAAGTATGAATATAATTTAGTATTAAAGGGGTATTGCCACCATGTAATGTTGACGTGGGAACCTCCAAAATGGGTATTTAATCACTTTTCTAAATATATGTGATTACAAAAAGTGAAGACTGAGAGCTACAGCATTTCTCAATCCCCCTTAGTTACCTCAAAGCTTCCACTAGACACGACCAGAGGACCTGATAGGCCGCGCTTGCGTGAAACACTTCTTATCTGATGACAGGCAAAATGAATGAGCTTTTAAGGCACCGGGTAGACAGTGCAGTCTGAGGCTGTCTTGCTGTATTGAGAATCCACTGTTGTACTGTTTATTATTTCACTTAAGTTTTGAGACGCTCCCTTGGATTCCTCACTCCTCACTCGCCCCCTCCCTCTCAGCCCTGCAGCTTCATGACTCAGCGTGATTTGTATATTTCCTGCTCCCGTGCTGACAGGAGGTAGGTAACAGGCGTCTTGGCAAATCCCCTTTAAGTAGAGATCTAAGTCTTTCTTGAACCCTCAATTCTTTCTGCTGTGTCCAGCTCCTCAGGCGGCTATTCCACAGATTCACAGTTCTCATGGTGAAGAAGGCTTTTCTCCTCTGGAGATTGAATCCTTTTTTCTCCAGACGAAGGGAATGTTCCCTTTGTCTTTTGAGGGGGCTGTACATGAAATAGCTTTTCACGATTCTTCCTGTAGGGTTCATTTATAAACTTAAAATAAATAAATCATACCTCCTCGGAGCCGTCTTTTCTCAAGATTAAATAAGTTCTATTCTACTAACTTCTCCTCATAACTAAGATGCTCCATTCCCCTTATAAGTTTGGTTGCTCGTCTTTGCACTCTCTCTAGCTCCATTACATCTCTTCTATAAACTGGGGCCGCACCAATGCTTTGTACAGCGGTAGAATTACATCCTTGTCCCGTGAGTCCAGGCCTCTTTTAATACACGCCAATATCCTACTCGCCTTAGAGGCAGCTGATTGACATTGCATGCTGTTCTGTAGTCTATGATCTACAAGAACGCCCAGATCTTTCTCAACAAGCGATTCTCCAAGTTTTTCTCCCCCTAGGACATATGATGCCTGTAGATTATTTCTCCCCAGATGCAGAACCTTACATTTATCCACATTGAACCCCATTTGCCAAGTGGATGCCCAAGCACTCAGTGTGTCCAGGTCTGCTTGCAATTTATGACCATCTTCCATAGATTGAGCTACCCTGCATAGCTTGGAGTCATCTGCAAAAACAGAAACCGTGCTATTGATCCCTTCCACTATATCACTAATAAATACATGAAATAAAATAGGACCCAATACTGAGCCCTGGGGCCACCACTCATAACCGGGGACCACTCAGAGTAGGAGTCATTTACCACCACTCATAACCGGGGACCACTCAGAGTAGGAGTCATTTACCACCACTCATAACCGGGGACCACTCAGAGGAGGAGTCATTTACCACCACTCATAACCGGGGACCACTCAGAGTAGGAGTCATTTACCACCACTCATAACCGGGGACCACTCAGAGTAGGAGTCATTTACCACCACTCACAACCGGGGACCACTCAGAGTAGGAGTCATTTACCACCACTCATAACCGGGGACCACTCAGAGTAGGAGTCATTTACCACCACTCATAATCGGGGACCAATCAGAGTAGGAATCATTTATCAGAACTCATAACCGGGGACCACTCAGAGGAAGAGTCATTTACCACCACTCATAACCGGGGACCACTCAGAGTAGGAGTCATTTACCACCACTCATAACCGGGGACCACTCAGAGTAGGAGTCATTTACCACCACTCATAACCGGGGACCACTCAGAGTAGGAGTCATTTACCACCACTCATAATCGGGGACCACTCAGAGTAGGAGTCATTTACCAGAACTCATAACCGAGAACCAATCAGAGTAGGAGTCATTTACCACCACTCATAACCGGGGACCACTCAGAGTAGGAGTCATTTACCACCACTCATAACCGGGGACCAATCAGAGTAGGAGTCATTTACCACCACTCACAACCGGGGAGCACTCAGAGTAGAAATCATTTACCACCACTCTCGGAGTACGATCCAACAGCCAGTTTTTAATCCAATTAATTTACCCAATAGACGCTTATGAGGGACAGTGTCAAACGCCTTTGCAATGTCTAAAAACACCATATCCACATGGAGGATACACAAGGTCCCGGACCACTATATCCACAGCCGCCCCGCTATCCAGACAATCCAAATGATTGACAGGCCAAGCTTCTGAGATGACCACTACCACTAGTCTGACTCAGAAGGTAAGTGAACCGACCTTCTCCCTCCATGACCAGATCTACAGACCCTGGAGGATAACGGCGTTAGCCTGAAGCTCCGGCCGGCTTCTGTTTCCAGATATTTACATGTTTTTCAGCTCAGGACGGTCGTGACCCGATGATGACAGACGCCCTTTAAGGCTGAACAATGTTCTAGATTATAGAAGTAAAAATATCTGACCACATGCAAATTGTATTCAAAATGCAGGAGACCCAACACCTGACAACTCCTGTCATGTAGACATTCTGGAGAACCAGGGTCCGGCCGCAGAGCAAAAGTTTCCAGAATTCATAGTTCTGTGACATTATTCCTTCCTAGATATGAAAATCCGGTCCACCCCGGTGTCGGTGACAGAAGAGGAGAGCTGGAGCTGGGAGGACACGGATTTGAAGGCCTTATATACACTTATATACAGAAAAATAATACCGCACCAGGAAGTAGTTGCTGGAATGAGACTGACTGTGATGATGATAGATGGAAGTGATTACAATATTAGAGGAAAGGAGAAGTTTATTGGGGAAAACTGGACAATTGGGCAAGGCTCTTTTCCCTGGTGGACGCCTCGAACCTGGATACAAAATTGGGTTGGGCATGTGCCCATAGATGTTACAGACGAGCCTGTGGGAACTGTCCAGCCGGGCCTATTAATGCTTGACTAGTGCTAAATTTAGGCCAAGGAAGTGTTAAAATTTCCCTTGTTGTGTGTAGCTAAGCTTTACCCTTCTGGTTGGAAACCATGAGAGGCGACATGTAGCGGCAGGAGGTCCTGCACATATCACTGAATCAGTGTCGCAATGGAGTTCCTGGTGCCCACCAGTGGAGTTGATTCTTGGGGACACCAGTGGAGTTGATTCTTGGGGCCCAGCAGTGGAGTTGGATTGTTAGGGTCCACCGGTGGAGTTGGTTCTTGGGGGCCACCAGTGGAGCTGATTCTTGGGGCCCACCAGTGGAGCTGATTCTTGGGGCCCACCAGTGGAGTCGATTCTTGGGGCCCACCAGTGGAGTCGATTCTTGGGGCCCACCAGTGGAGTTGGATTCTTGTGGGCCACCAGTGGAGTTGGATTCTTGTGGGCCACCAGTGGAGTTGGATCTGCTTGTGGGCCACCAGTGGAGTTGGATTCTTGTGGGCCACCAGTTGTTGATTTTGGCATTCTTGTGGGCCAACCAGTGGAGTTGGATTCTGGGCCCGTGGGTGGGTGGCCACCAGTGGAGTTGGACTCTTGTGGGCCACCAGTGGAGGTTTGGGACTCTTGTGTGGGTCCTTCACCAGTGGAGTTGGACTCTGGGCCTGGGTTGGAGGGCCACCAGTGGATGGAGTTGGGACCTCTTGTGGGCCACCAGTGGAGTTGCATTCTTGTGGGCCACCAGTGGAGTTGGATTCTTGTGGGCCACCAGTGGAGTTGGACTCTTGTGGGCCACCAGTGGAGTTGGATTCTTGTGGGCCACCAGTGGAGTTGGATTCTTGTGGGCCACCAGTGGAGTTGATTCTTGTGGGCCACCAGTGGAGTGGATTCTTGTGGGTCACCAGTGGAGTTGGATTCGTTAGGGCCCACCAGTGGAATTGATTCTTGGAGCCACCAGTGGAGTTGATTCTTGGAGCCACCAGTGGAGTTGATTCTTGGAGCCACCAGTGGAGTTGGATTCCTAGGGCCCACCAGTGGAGTTGATTCTTGGGGTCTACCAGTGGAGATGATTCTTGGGGTCACCAGTGGAGTTGATTCTTGGGGTCACCAGTGGAGTTGATTCTAGGAGCCACCAGTGGAGTTAAATTCTTAGGGCCCACCAGTGGAGATGGATTCTTAGGGTCCACAAGTGGAGTTGGTTCTTGAGGACCACCAATGAAGTTGGCTCTTGGGGCTCAACGTACTGTTACTATAATGACTGCACATACCTCTCTTTCTTTGCCTAATTTCCTAAAATGCAGCAACAGGCTGTTTTTCTCAGGAGCCCACCATGTCCAGGGGCCCACTGGGGGTTTCCTTTAGAGCCTGCGCTAAGCTGTTAGTGTCTCTTATATCACGACTAGGGGTAACCAAATTTCGTAGGATAAGGCTCCCGAGATCCAGATCATCTCCTCAGTAGTTGGGTAGGTCACTTAGGCGGGACTGATGTCCTCACCATGAGGCCTCCATACTCCAACCCGACCACTGCCCGATCCCACATAGAACCTGGGTTTATTGCTAAAGATGATACAGTCCCAGTTCTAAGCAATTCACAGTGGCTTGAGTCAATAGCAGAACACATAATGGGACCAATAATACCAAACTTTCTTCTACTAGACTACTGGATATAGTCGGGGTTGAGACAGAGGGGTGTATTGAAAGGGCTACCTGTGTCTGGATGGTGGACGAGGAAACTGTGAGAGCTGCTCATGCTTGTTGGCAGATCCTTCCTACAGGTGGTTTATCTGAGCTGACCAGCACCTGTTTGCCATGTGTGCATGCCCTCACCCAACCACAACTCCCAACACCTCCTTAGCGAGAATGGTCTAGATGGCAGCCCCTTTTGGAACAACCATCCCGCTTCTCTTAGTCCAATGATTCCCCCTTGTCAAAGTCAGTCAACTGGGCAAGATATCTTTTGAGTGTGTCATAGAAGCATGTCCACCATCACCGATCCCTCAGCAAGAGGTGTACTACCCAAAAGTAGCCCCTGAGAGACTTTCAAAAGAGGAAAACCACTTTTACGCCCTCTTGTGTTTTTAATCAGACCACACTTACCCTAACTTAGATAACCACCTAGGACCCTACTGCAGCATCAAACATTTATACATTTGGCGGTATTTTTTATTTTATTTTTTGGTCAATGAGTGTATTACAAGCCTGCACAACATATGGGCCGCCTCAGCCGAGGGTCACAAAGTGTGGTGGAGTTGGATTCTTAGGGTCCACCAGGGGAGTTGGTTCTTGGAGCCACCAGTGGAGTTGATTCTTGTGGGCCACCAATATAGAGTTTTCTTTAGCTTTTCTGAGGCTTGTA
This sequence comes from Phyllomedusa bahiana, assembly GCA_025379985.1. Taxonomy (NCBI): domain Eukaryota; kingdom Metazoa; phylum Chordata; class Amphibia; order Anura; family Hylidae; genus Phyllomedusa; species Phyllomedusa bahiana. The sequence continues at coordinate 14,767 of JAODAL010013624.1, read as the reverse complement.
TAAACCTCACCCTGAAATGGTCGGTACAGTCCGTTTTGGGGGTGCTCCTGGGCGATCCAGGGGCGTTCCTGAGCAGTCAAGGGGAGGTCCAGGGTTGGTTGCGGACAGTTTTATCCCCCAAATCCTTCCAAGTTGTGCCAGCCTGGTGCATTATTATATTATGAATGGATCAGGCCACATGATGCCCTCAGGTCAACATGATGCCCGTTGCCATACAAATCATGGTTCCAGATACTTGCATGTTAAGGTATGTTGTATCCACAGTGGTCGTGTTGGAAGGACACCAGGTTTGGTGGTACTTCTTCGCTGACCATATCAGAAGGAACATTAGTCAATGAGCCCATTATGTTATAGCTATCATGGCTGTAATTTTATGCAAACTACAGTTACGGGTACTGCCACACAATAGCTGGCAATCTATTAGTATATAGCTTTGCCTAGGTCTATGTTATCACTATGGACGGTACTATTACATGCACACTACTGATTATATCACTATACACGTATTACAATAGCCACTAATATATGGGCGCTATAGCTGGGACTGTTATAGAGACAATGTTGTGACTGCTATAATTATATAACCACGGTATGAACAGCATTATATCAGAATAATTTATGCACTATATGGCGCTATACATTTTGCCAATTTATAGCACTCTAAGGTGGTTTGGGGAACTGTTGTCTGGACACTGTTTGGCACTATGCCTGCATTAACTAACCGCTATTACAAGGAATAACCTGTGCGCTCCACCCTTAATTATCGAGAGAAATCTGGCTCGTCAAACAAGCGACTTATCTGAGGGAATCCAGCAAGGGACCAGGAGCAGCTGACTGATGTATCATTACGGTAGAAGATAAAAGACTGCCACTGTATGGCCTGGTGTGGACTATTACCTGGACACTGTATGCTAGTAGTGTTTGGGCATCACATGCCCCTATTATAATAAGACGTATTCTATAGATGTGTTATTGTGGTATTGTGTGGCGGTAATAAAATGGTTATTCTATAGATCTGTTATTGTAACACTGTATGGCACAATTATAATATAGAGCATTTTTTAGACTTGCTATTGTGGTATTGTATGGCAGTATTATAATAAGGGGCTTTACACTGATTTCTGTATTGTAGCACCAAATGGCACTGTTATAGAGTATGCTATAAATTTGTTATTGTAGTACTATATGGTACGAATATAATGAGTATACTATAGATTTGTTATTGTGGCGCTTTAAGCCACTGCTATAATATATTCTATAGATGTGTTACTGTGGTACTCTATGGCACTCTATAATAAAGAATATTCCATAGATTTGTTTTATGTGGCATTTTTACGGCACTATTATAATTAAGAGTATTCTATAGAGGTGTTATTGTGTGACTGTATGACAATATTACTTATCACTACTCTGTGATACGGTTGTTATTATGGCTCTGTATGGCACTATTATTTATTATTATGTACAGGGCTATTATAGCTCTGTATGGTACTATTATTTATTATCATTATTATGTATAGGGCTATCATTTTGGCACTTTATGGTACTATTGATTATTATCACTATTTTGTACAGGGCTGTTATTATTGCACTATATGGCACTATTATTTATTATTACCATTATGTGTAGAGTTATTATTATGACACGATATAGTGCTCTTATATATTTTCACTATTATGTATATGGCTATTATTATTGCACTGCATGGCACTATTATTTACTATCACTACACTGTATAGGGCTTTTATTATGGCACTGTATGGCACTATTATCTATCATCCCTACCCTGTATAAAATTATTATTATGGCACTATAACACACTATTTTTTATCACTATTATGTATAAGGCTATTATTATTGCACTATATGGCACTATTATTTATTATCCCTGTTAGGTATAGGGCTATTATTTTGGCATTATCTGACAAAATCACTTATTATCACTACTCTGTATAGGGCTATTATTATGGCAATCTATGGCACTATTATTTATTATAACTATTATGTATAGGCCTGTTATTGCACTGTATGGCAAGATTTATTATTACTATTATGTATAGGGCTATTATTATGGTACTGTATGGCACTATTATTTATTCTAACTAATATGTATAGGGGTATTATTATGGCATTTCATGGCACTAATACTTATTATCACTGCTCTGTATAGGGCTATTATGGCAATACTCAAATACCACTACTCAGATAATACTACTATGCAATGCTCGAATAACACCACTATATAATGCTCAAATAATACCACCTCACAGTGCTCAGATAATACTACTATGCAATGCTCAAATAACACCACTATATAATGCACAAGTAATACCACCTCACAGGGCTCAAATAACACCACTATCAGAGTTCAAATAGTAACACTATACAGTGATCTAATAATACCACCTTACAGTGTTTAAACAATAGCCCTATACAGTGTTCAAATAATAGCACCATACAATGCTCTAATAATACCAGCTTACATTGCTCAAATAATATCACTATACAGTACTATGATAATACCAATATACATTGCTCAAATAACACCACTATATTGTGCTTTAATACAACCTAACAGTGCTCAACTAATAACACTATACAGTGCTCTAATAATACCCCCATACAGTGCTCTAATAACATCACAATACAGTGCTCTAATACCTCCATACAGCGCTCTAATAACATCACAATACAGTGCTCTAATAATACCTCCAAAAAGTGGTCTAATAATACCTTCATACAGCGCTCTAACATCACAATACATTGCTCTAATAATACCTCCAAACAGTGCTCTAATAATGCCTTCATACAGCGCTCTAATAACATCACAATACAGTGCTCTAATAATACCTCCAAACAGTGCTCTAATAATACTTCCATACAGTGCTCTAACAACATCACAATACAGTGCTCTAATAATACCTCCAAACAGTGCTCTAATAACATCACAATACAGTTCTCTAATAATACCTCCAAAAAGTGCTCTAATACCTCCATACAGCGCTCTAATAATACCTCCATACAGTGCTCTAATAATACCTCCCTACAGCGCTCTAACATCACAATACAGTGCTCTAATTAAACCTCCATACAGTGCTCTAATTAAACCTCCATATGGTGCTCACAGTGCATGATTACCATATATGATAGGAATGATAATATCCTGACTATATATAGCAGACATGTAAGTGATTAGTATATCTGCACACCTCCCAACTTTAAGAGATTGCAAAGAGGGACACGTCAGGCCACGCCTCTAACCACACCCAAACACATGACAGCACACCAAGACATGCCTCTAACCACGCCCAAATACACACAAGCCAACTTTTTAGACAACCAAAAAGGGACACATTTTCAGGATTGCTTTGTATCCAATAAGGAAATATTAAGTAAATTGTTATATAATATACAGCGAGGAAGCAATCAGACACTTATTAAAGCAAAATAGTCAGTTTATTGACGGAAATCTGTTTCCTAAATGAAAAAGAGGGACATTTATAGAGATAAGAGGGACAGAGGGACCTGGGTTAAAAATAGGGACTGTCCCTCCAACATAGGGACACTTGGGAGGTATGTATCTGCCTTATCATATCTTGACTGTATGCAGCCACATATGTAGACAAAGAATGGTAGATATGTAATATATTCTACTGAATGTATGCACAACATTCATAGGCATAGAGTAAAATGATATAATATTACACTAACTGTATACAGAACACTCACAGATATGTAGATGAAGAGAAGTAAAAATACAATATATTACACAATGATATAATAATGCTCTGAACATACACAGAACACTTACAGGTATAGAGACGGGAAGTACAGGAGGAGATAAATGATACCCTGAATGTATACAGAACACACAAAGGCCTGTAGACGGGGAGTAGTACATATATATATCATATAATAGAATATCCATGCAGGCATATAGCAGGAGCATACATATGTCATATAATATCCTGACCATATGCAGAACATATGGAGACAAGGAACTGGAGATATGTAATGTAATATCCTGAATGTATGCAGGACACATGCAGGCAAGGAAGAGAGGATCTGTAATATAATATCCTGGATCTATGTAGGACACACGGAGTAGCAGATATAGATTATAATATCCTGAATATATATATATATATAGCAGGTAAGTAATATAACATGCTGACTGTATATAGATGGTGAGTAGTAGATATATGATATAGTAATACCCAGAATATATAACATGCTGACTGTATATAGATGGGGAGTAGTAGATATATGATATAGTAATACCCAGAATATATACAGAGCACCTATAGGCACATAGAGTAAAAGACATATGATAGGATATAAAAATACACGAAATGTATACAGAATACTCATAGACATATAGACAAAGAGTAGTAGATATAAAATAGATTATAAAACAATATACTGTAGAGAGGCGCTATAGACCACCAGTCACTGCATGCACCTCACTAATACATGTAAGAGCAGTACAGGAAAATTTTAGTAAACCGCACTGTACTGTAGAGAGCGCTATGACACAGTCCCTGCAACACCTCACTAATACATGTAAGAAACAGTACAGGAATGTGGTCCGCACGTACTGTAGAGAGGGGCTATAGACCACCAGTCCATGCATACACTCACTAATACATGTAAGAGCAGTACAGGACTGTTTAGTACCGCACTGTTACTGTAGAGAGGTGCCATAGATACAATCACATTGCATAGACCTCACTAAACATGAAGAGCAGAAGACATGTAGTACTGCACGTACTGTAGGTAGGTGCATAGACACCAATATGCAAGCACCTCATAATAATTAAAGCATAGAGATGTAGTAAACGACAATGTACTGCAGAGAGGCGCTATAGACCACCATCACTGTGTGCACCTCATCAAATACATGTAAGAGCAGTACAGGACATGTAGTTACCGCACTGTACTGTAGAGAGGCGCTATAACCGCAATCACTGGCATGCACCTCACTAATACATGTAAGAGCAGTACAGGACATCTAGTACCACACTGTACTGTAGAGAGGCACTATAGACCACCAATCACTGCATGACCTCACTAATACATGTAAGAGCAGTACAGGACATGTAGTACCACACTGTACTGTAGAGAGGGGCTATAGACCGCCAATCACTGCATGCACCTCACTAACACATGTAAGAGCAGTACAGGACATGTAGTACCGCACTGTACTGTAGAGAGGTGCTATAGACCGCAATCACTGCATGTACCTCACTAATACATGTAAGAGCAGCACAGGACATGTAGTACCGCACTGTAGGTAGGTGCTATAGACCACCAATCAATGCATGCACCTCACTAATACTTGTTAGAGCAGTACAGGAGTTGTAGTATAGCACTGTACTGTAGAGAGGAGCTATAGTCATCCAATCACTGCGTGCACCTCTCTAATACATGTAAGAGCAGTACAGGACATGTAATGCCGCACTGTAATATAGAGAGGTGCTATAGACCGCCAATCACTGCATGCACCTCACTAATACATGAAAGAGCAGTACAGTACAAGTAGTAATGCACAGTACTGTAGAGAGCCTCTAAATGACCTCCAATCACTGATGCACCTCTCTTATACATGTAAGAGCAGTACAGGACATGTAGTACTGCACTGTACTGTAGAGAGGCGCTATAGACCACAAATCACTGCTTGCACCTCATGTAAGAGCAGTACAGGACATGTAGTAATGCACTGTACTGTAGAGAGGCGCTACTAAACTGCCAATCACTGCATGCACCTCACTAATACATGTAAGAGCAGTACAGGACATGTAGTACTGCACTGTACTGTAGAGAGGCGCTACTAGACCGCCAATCACTGCATGCACCTCACTAATACATGTAAGAGCAGTACAGGACATGTAGTACCACACTGTACTGTAGAGAGGCGTAATAGACCCTTAATCACTGCATGCGCCTCACTAATACATGTAAGAGAAGTACAGGACATGTAGTACTGCACTGTACTGGAGAGGCGCTATAAACCGCCAGTCACTGCATGCACCTCACTAATGCATGTAAGAGCAGTACAGGACATGTAGTACCGCACTGTACTGTAGAGAGGCGCTATAGACCACTAATCACTGCATGCACCTCACTAATCCATGTAAGAGCAGTACAGGACATGTAGTACTGCACTGTACTGTAGAGAGGAGCTACTAGACCCCCAATCACTGGATGCACCTCACTAATACATGTAAGAGCAGTACAGGGCATGTAGTTCTGCGCTGTACTGTAGAGAGGGGCTATAGACCGCCAATCACTGCATGCACCTCACTAATACATGTAAGAGCAGTACAGGACATGTAGTATGATTTGTTGTGTATAACTATGACCATGTGCAGTGGACACAGATGCAGCTACCCAGCCAGAGCCCCTGTGGCCACTATTAGTACTACAGTTCACTGCTACTACTGTAGAAATGGGGGCTAGACACTTCTAAAAATACAGAAATTTGGAAATCAAAGCTCAGCAAGGCTGCCGGGGAATGTGGCGCTCTCCATCAGTGACTACTACAGCAATCACTACAGATGTGATGACCACAGATGAGACCTATCACCTAAAGAAGGGCACACTATGGAGTCAAATCCCCCCACGTCCCCGGCCATACACTGACCTTCTGACCACTGGGGGAATCATTCGGAGTTTGTAATAAGCCGTATGTGGCCTATGGGCTGCGGCCAAGGGACGTTCTGCAAAAATCCAGTTGTTCTGTGCCCCTAAAAGTTAATGAATCATTAGATAGAGATAAGGTATTTTTTATTTAGATCCGTTCCTATTTGATTTGGCAGCGCTGGAGCCATCGGGCAAAGGTCTGAAGAGATGCACATGGTATGTACCCTGCCCGCTGGGCGTCAGCCGCCTCCCATTACACTATAGGGAAGTGGGGCCATTAGGGCGAAAGGTGAAACCCATCTGATCAACAGCATTGCCTCCCAAATGCTGTCCCAGTACACCGCCACACGCAACCGGAGGCCCAGCCTGTGGGGCCGGGCACAGAGGCTCTCAGTGAAACAAATGCCCAGTCTGAACCATGGTGATTGGCACCGAGATCAGGGATCAGACATAAATAGACGATCCTAGACCTGGTGTAGACAAGGAGCCCCAGCGATCACTGCCAAAGACACTACATGGTCCGATATATGATAAACCCACACTGCATGTGATCCCATATGATAATACCATACTGTGTATAACCCTATATAATACCATACTGTGTATAACCCTATATAATGCCATGCTGTATATACCCCAGTATAATACCATGCTGAATACAACCCGATATAATAGCATACTGTGTGTAACCCTATATAATACCATGCTGAATACAACCCGATATAATACCATACTGTGTGTAACCCTATATAATGCCATGCTGTATATACCCCGTATAATACCATGCTGAATACAACCCGATATAATACCATACTGTGTGTAACCCTGTATAATACCATGCTGAATACAACCCAATATAATACCATACTGTGTATAACCCTATATAATACCATACTGTGTATAACCCTATATAATACCATACTATGTATAACCCTATATAATACCATACTGTGTATAACCCTGTATAATGCCATACTGTATATACCCTGTATAATACCATACTGGGTATAACCCTATGTAGTACCATACTGTGTATAACCCTATATAATACCATACTGTGTATATCCCTGTATAATACCATACTGGTATAACCCTATGTAATACCAGACTGTATATAACCCTATATAATACCATGCTGTTATAATCCCTGTATAATACCATACTGTGATAACCCTTTTTAACCATACTGTGTATAACCCTATATAATACCATACTGTATAACCCTATATAATACCATACTGTGTATAACCCTATATAATACCATACTGTATATAGCCCTATATAATACCATACTGTGTATAACCCTATGTAATACCGTGCTGTATATAACCCTGCATAACACAATGCTGTATATAACCCTATATAATACCATACTGTGTATAACCCTATGTAATACCACACTGTATATAACCCTATATAATACCATGCTGTATATAACCCTATATAATACCATACTGTGCATAACCCTGTATAACACCATACTGTGTACAACCCTATGTAATACTATACTGTATACAACTCTATATAATACCATGCTGAATACAACCCAATACCATTCTGTATATAATCCTATATAATACCATGCTAAATATAACCCTGTATAATACCACACTGTATATAACCCTATATAATACCATGCTGTATATAACCCTATAAAATACCATGCTGAATACAACCCTATATAATACCATGCTGAATACAATCCGATATAACACCATGCTGTATATAACCCTATATAATACCATGCTGTATATAACCCTATATAATACCATGCTAAATATAACCCTATATAATACAATGCAGAATATTATCCTGTATCACACCATGCTGTATCTAACCCTATACAATATCATGCTGTGTATAACCTATATAAAACCATGCTGTATATAACTCTATACAACACCATGCTGTATATAACACTATGCTATATATTACCCTATATAACACCATGCTGTATGTTACCCTATATAATACTATGCTGAATAGAACGCTATAGAATACCATGTTGTATATAATCGTGTAATAAAACCACATTGTATAGAATCCTATACGAAGGTCTTATCAAATCTATATGATGACAACACATTGTATAAGCTCCTTTATAACAATGGCTAAGGTCCTATTTGAAAACGTAATACTGTATTGTTGCCCACATATTGACATATTACATAGGATCCTATATGAAGATCTTATGTAATCTATAAGATGATACCACATTGTATATGATCCTAAATGAGGATCTCACGTAATGTATATGATGATACCACATTATATAGGATACTATGTAGAACTCACATGAGAACTATATCGTATAGGATCCTAAATAATAATAGATAAGCTCCCTTCTCAAGATGTAATAATGTATAGTATCTTATATGGTGAAATATTGTAGAGGATCCTATATGGTTATTGTATGCAATCTATGACAAGATCACATCATATGAAGATTTTATGTTATATATGTGATACCAATTGTATAGGATCCTATATGATCTGTCAGATAATAACACACTGTATAGGATCTTATGTAATCTTATGATAATACCACATTATATAAGATCCTATCGTAATATAGTATTGTACCCTACATGGAGATACACTGTATAGGGTTCTATATGAAGAACCTATGTAATCTATATAATGACATACTGTACCTCCCAACTTTCTCTATGGTCATTGAGGGGCATTTGTGGGTCACTGAGAGGACTATGTAATTTTCCACAGTTATCTTTACGCTTCTGTAATTTTTCCATTTACAAATTAGCACAAAATTCTCTGCATTTAGACATTTTATAGTCCACATTGCCCCCCAAATTGCTAAATAATGCATGAATTGGAGCCTGATTTGCAGCTACGAACCAGAAAAACAGCAAACTTGTTAATGTAAGTTTATTTAGCAAATCAAAAAGAAGGCGAAGGGGATGTGGGTCAAAAATAAAGAGGGACCTGGGGAGGTGTATGATGATTCCCCTATACAATAGCACTGCTCTGAACAGTAATCTATATGATGAGTGCAAATTGTATAGGATCCTAAATAACAATGGATAAGGTCCTATCTGAAGATGCAATCATGTATTATAGACTACATATTGATACATTATATAGGATCCTATATGAAGATATTATTCAGTCTATATAATACCTGATCTATACAAAGATCTTGTCATATATCTGATTCCACATTGTACAGGATCCTATATGAAGATCTCCTATAATCTATATGATGATACCTCATTGTATAGGATCTTATATGATGATCTTCTGTAATCTATATGATTGTACCACAACGGATCTTATAGGATGATCTTATGTAATATTTATAATGCTATCACATTGTATAGGACCCTATATAAAGATCTTATGTAATATACTGTATATGTTGATACCTCGTTGTATAGGATCTTATATGATGATCTTCTGTAATCTATATGATGAGACCCTATGTAAAGATCTTATGTAATCTATATGATACAACATTATATAGGATCATATATAAAGATCCTATATGAAGATCTTATGTTATATAGGATACCACACTGTATAAGTTCCTGTGCATTCTATACGATAATACCTCATACTGGATCCTACATGAAAATCTTATGTACTCTATATGCTGATACCACACTGTATAGGATCCTATATGAAGATCTTATGTAATCTATATGATGATACCACATTCCATACACTTCTATATGATGATCTTATGTAATCTGTATGATGATACCACATTCCATAGACTTCTATATGAGGATTTTATGTAATCTATATGATACCACATTCCATAGACTTCTATATGAAGATCTTATATAATCTATATGATGATACCACATTCCATAGACTTCTATATGAAGATCTTATGTCATCTATATGATGATACCACATTCCATAGACTTCTATATGAAGATCTTATGTAATCTATATGATGATACCACATTCCATAGACTTCTATATGAAGATCTTATGTAATCTATATGATGATACCACATTCCATAGACTTCTATATGATGATCTTATGTAATCTATATGATGATACCACCTTCCATAGACTTCTATATGAAGACCTTAGGTAATCTATATGATGATACTAGGATCCTATAGAGTAACACTACTCTGAACAGTGTTCTCTATGTTGGTTTACGGCTGTGTAGGCTCAATGTAAAGCATCGTATTGAAGCCGGCCTCCTCCTAGCGCTGTGGGCCTCCCTGGCACAAGCACTTGGTGGTAGGTACCACCCCGGTGGCCCTCGTCTCCTCAGCACAAGTATATCTATAGAATATTCTTGATATCACATGGATACGTAGACACCACAGAGTAATGCATCTACTTTATATGTATAGTGGCAGCGACACGTCCATGACTCTCGGCCCCAGACTAGACCGCCCCTGGTTGCGGCCCTACTTGATACGATCATATCACAACTTCTCCACCGCATGTGACCGGCCAAGTTGAGCGTCTTCCAAGAAGTAACCCATGTTGGTCATAGCTGGGTTGGGTGGGGGTGGGTGGGGTGGGGGGGAGACAGACATAAATCTGAAGCCAGTGCTTGCTGCTACAGTATGAGCCACGTACCTATGACAACTCCTAGATCGCCCATGTCCACTGATAGGACTTCTGCTGCTCTATGTGAACAGGGACTCCAAACATCTCAAACATCCCAGGAATGAAGTGGTTGCTGATTTGGCACAGCTGGTTGCTTCCTGCTGTTTCTCTGGCTGGTCCCGGTTTACAATTGACAGTTTTTTTGTGCAACGTTAAATTAAAAAAAAAAATAAAAAAAAAATTCACCCCCCCCCCTCCTCCACTCTTCGCTTTTTTTTTTTCTCCCGGTGCCCGCAAGAGGGAGGTTGAGTCATGAGCAAGTAAACCGAAAGAAGTGACTTAAGTCAGAAAAGTGAGCTGTACCAGGCGAGCCGGGCACACGATACTCCGTGAACTAAGCGACTCCGCCGGGTATTGGCCTCCATACAATGGTTTCTCAATTAAAAAGGAAAAAAAATGCATAAAATTGGCAGAGCGACGTACCTGATGTGAAAACGGCCTCGCTCCGAACTCTGGACTAAGATTTCCATAAACTCGGCCACTCCCAGTTTATAATACATTATGCATTAATTCCAACATTGGATTCTGCTGCCAGTAGGGGACATTATCGGCAGCAGGTTGTCAGACAGTCACGGCGTAGGCTCGTGCTCGGCCAGCGTTCCTGCCCCCCCCCCCCCTCTCCCTGTGGGCACGAGGCGAGAACTTACACAGGGACATGAGCTTAAGGGGCACGGAGAGAGCTCTGCCCGTCAGTCATGTGATTGGGGGATGACGGCCAGCTCGGAGGGGTGCGGGTATTATTAGGGGTAGGATAACACAGGAGGGAGGCTATAGGTGGTGCAGGAAGAGGAGTAGCACCTGGGTGCTGAGAGCTGGGGTAGTAGTAGCACTTGGCTCCTGACAGCAGGGGTAGTGGTAGCACCTAGGAAGTGAGCTCAGGGGTAGTAGTAGCACCTGGGTCCTGATAGCAGGGGCAGTAGTAGCACCTGGGTCCTGACAGCAGGGGGAGTATAGCACCTGGGTCCTGACAGCAGGCGCAGTAGTAGCACCTGGGTCCTGACAGCAGGGGCAGTAGTAGCACCTGGGTCCTGACAGCAGGGGCAGTAGTAGCACCTGGGTCCTGACAGCAGGGGCAGTAGTATCACCTGGGTCCTTACAGCAGGGGCAGTAGTAACACCTGGGTCCTGACAGCAGGGCAGTAGTAGCACTCGGCCCTGACGCAGGGCAGTAGTAGCACCTGGGTCCTGACAGCAGGGGCAGTAGTAGCACCTGGGCCCCTACAGCAGGGAAGTAGTCACCTGGTCCTGACAGCGGGGGCAGTAGTACACCGGGTCCGCCCAGCAGGGGCATTGAGCCCCCTGGGTCCTGACAGAGGGGAGTATAACACCTGGGCCCCTGAAGAGGGGTAGTAGTAGCCCCTGGTCCTAACAGGGGGGGCAGTAGTAACACCGGGGGGCTGAGAGCGGGGGCAGTATAACCGGGGTCCAAAAAGGGGGGGCAGTAGTACACCTGGTCCTGAAGCGGGGGCATAGTAACCCCGGGTCCTATAGCGGGTAGTAGTAGCACCTGGTCCAACAGCAGGGGCGTATCACCGGGTCCGACAGCAGGGCAGTAGTACACCTGGGTCCTGACAGCAGGTGTGTAGCACCTGGGTCCAAACCCCAGGGGGGCAGTAGTAACCCCGGGGCCCTGAAGCAGGGGCAGTATAAACCGGGTCCTGACAGCAGGGGCTTAGAGCACCTGGTCCTGACAGCGGGGGCAGTGTACCCCTGGCCCTGACAGCGGGGCTAGTAGCCCCGGGGTCCTGATAGCAGGGTGAATGGTAACACCTGGGTCATGAAAGCAGGAGTACTGGTAGCACCTGGGTCCAGAGAGCAGGGGTAGTAGTAGCCCACAGGTCCTGAGAACAGGGATAGTAATATCACCCAGGTCCTGAGAGTAGGGGCAGTAGTAGCAGCTAGATCCTGAGGGAAGGGGTAGTGGTAGCACCCGGGTCATGAAAGCACGGTTAGTAGTAACCCATGGGTGCAGAGAGCAGGGCTAGTAGCAGCCCCCGGTCCTAAGAGCAGGGATAGTAATAGCAGCCGCCAGCCGTGTCCTGAAAGCGGCGATAGTGGTAGCACCCAGATCCTAAAAGCAGGGGTATTAATAGCACCGGGTCCTGATACTGGGGGTAGCAGTAGCACCGGGGTCCTGGAGCAGGGGTAGTGGTAGCACCTGGGAGCTGAGAGCAGGGGTAGTGGTAGCACCAAAGGGCTGAGAGCAGGGGTAGTGGTAGCACCAAAGGGCTGAGAGCAGGGGTAGTGGTAGCACCTGGGAGCTGAGAGCAGGGGTAGTGGTAGCACCAAAGGGCTAAGAGCAGGGGTAATTGTAGCACCAAAGGGCTGAGAGTAGGGGTAATGGTAGCCAAAAAAAGCCCCCTTTTCCATATTGAAGACATCAGAAAGGGCTGGAACAGTTTTTTTCACGCAAAAATCCACAACAGATTACAGTACCATCAATGTGAATAGGATTTGACAAATCAAATGCCCACGTGGCAGAATGGTAGCACGCAAAGTGACCTGCAGCGTGGACTTTTAAATCTGCACCCTGTCAATTTCTATTTTGGATTTGCTGCGGATTTTCCACAACATGTTGCTGATTTTTACCTGCGAATTTGCTGAAATCTGTCTCATGTTCATTTACTCTAAATGACAAATGTGATGCAGAAATTTTCAGCACAAATCTGCAAGTAAAAAAAGCAAAGATTGGCAATTTTGGTAGGAATTAAAGTCTCACTGCATGTCAACTTCTGCACAAAAAAATTCTGCCACATGGGCATGTTATTTGGTTAGAGAGAATGCCACAAAACGGATTTGCTGGGAAATTTACAGAACCAGCCCTGTCGATGAGATATTACAAACCTCATGTCCATGTGGCGCAAATTTTCTGCACAGAAATGAACCTGTGGTGCAGATTTTATATCCCAACCATGTAAATTCCATGGGATTTTACCTTTTTCAAAATCGCAATAAAATCTGCGACCAAACCTGCAAAAGATTTTTGTGGATTTTGGTGCAGATTTTACCCTCTTTAAGTCAATGGGGAAAATCTGCAATCAATTTGTGATAGAAAATTTTCATGCTGGAATTTTAAAAAACGGAAATATCCTACCCCACAGGAAATCCCCCCCACATGGGTGGGGGTTTGGGAAGGGTGCTTTTAAAAAGGAGGTTCTTTTGGTGCGTTTAAAAAAAAAAAAATGTTATGCATTTTTGTGCAAAAATGTACAGCCTGAAAATGCACAAAAAATGCGCCCCAAAACGCACCAAAAATGCAGCTGTTTTTTATGCGTTTTTGGATGCATTTTTTGTGCAGAAAGGCAATTAGTGCTGTGCCTTTCTGCACAAAAAAACACAACAAAAAACGCTCCGTGTGAAAGCACCCTAAGACAGAATACACACAAGATGGATTTGTTGCAGATTTTCATTGTGGATTCGCCCATGGAAAAGCCACAATGTATTGCTGTACCAGCCATGTGGGTGGGATTTTACAAATCCCATGACCTCATGGCGGAAATTTTCTGCATGGAGATTGACCTGCTG